>JAJJMB010002292.1:1684496-1795299 GCA_023531105.1 Papaver atlanticum | reverse complement strand
GGGGGGGGGGAGGAGGGTTAGGCTTTAGAAATAGCGAAATAAATAATCTTGCTATGATGGCAAGAAGTGTATGGAGACTCGTGGAGAATCCAAACTCTTTATGGGAAAGTGCTCTTAAAGCAAAGTATTATCCTACCTCTGATATTCTACATGTTAAATGTCCAGATTCTGCTTCTTGGACATGGAAATGTATCTACAAGACAATGGAGAAAATTAAGCCATACATTTCATGGGTGGTAGGAAAAGGAAATTTCATAGACCCTTGGAGTGACAATTGGATACCTTCTAAAGGAATTGCGACACCTAAAGATAACACAACCCCTGATCTTAACCTTAAAGTGTCTGATCTCATTAACCACCAGACTAGAACATGGGATCTAATAAATCTTCGAGAAGTCTTTGATCAATATTCTGTAGAGAAAGTTGAAGTTATTCCTCTACCCATTATGCCTACTAGAGATAGAAGGATATGGGTCAATGCCAAAGATGGTAGATTTTCTACTAAAATTGCATATTAAAACTCTTTGCGTGGAAGGCACTGAAAGGAGCCATGCCTGGGAATTTAATTTTGCACCATAAAATCCATATATCAGATTTTATCTTCCCTAGATGCAAAGTAAAAGAAGAAACAATTACGCATTCATTAATCTCATGTTCAAAACTGAATACAGTATGGTCTCAACTAAACGTGGTGAATCAACAATTTCAAGACTTTACCTTAATGGAGTGGGTAAGATATTGGCTTCAGTTGAATCCTTTTAACGATAATTCTAATAGAGCTGAATCATTCCCCAAAATTGCTTGCATGATGTGGTCAGTCTGGACCAGCAGAAACTCAATTGTTCACGAGAATAAAATCGAAGAACCAGCTTCAATTTTGGCGAGAGCAAAGGCAATGCTACAGCAAAGGCGATGCTACCGGTGCAGAAAAATCAATCACATCTTCTGAAGATCTCCACAATAACCCATTTGCCTTTGAATTCTGGTCAGATATCTCTGCCTTCAGATTGGATCAAAATCAATTGTGATGAGGCTTGGGATTTATCTTCTGTGAATGGAGGAGTGGGATTTGTCTTTAGAAATTCTACACACCAATTTCTACTTGCAGAAGCAATATATATATATATATCTTGTGTTTCTGTGGAGGAGGCAGATATCCAAACAATAAGAGAAGCCATGAAGAAAGCTTGGGAGAGGAAAGATCAACAAATAGAGATCGAGAGTGATGCTGAAGGAATCATACAGAAACTAAATCAGAGGGATTTTTATGGAGACCATAGAACCCAAACAATGTTATCAGACATCGAATACCTGGTTTCTAGGTTTAGGAAAATTCTCTTCACTTTTGTTAACCGCACCAAAAATGGGGTTGCCCATAGTGTATCCCAATGGGCAAAAACAAATCAAACCTATATGGCTTGATCTACAACTCCGGTTTGGATGATGCCATCTCTAAGTGCTGACCATAGCCCCACAAGACATGCAGTAGAAGTGTAACTGCGTGGTTTCTGATTTTGCTTAAAAAAAAAAAAAACCTAACACTTTTAGTTTTAGGCACATTTCAAGGCCCGTACACCCTTAACTCGAGTGGTGAATCCTGCTAGTGCCAGGAAATTACTCAAAGATCTTGAAATGGACCTTCGACCCCTAATCGCTTAACGATCCTGAAATCAACTCAAAACCCTAAACTACAAGTGTTTTCGACCGTCAAGAGACTGCCACGCCGATATTCATTATAAACCCTCTCTTAATTTATCCACATGAAAGTTGATTTCATGTTGAAACAATAAACTAGTTAGGCCTTAAAACCTTAACTTCGTCCGCTTGGATTTAAAACTATAAAATTTGGTGACAAAAATTAGAAAGGTGTTCGACACCAAGAAGTAATAATAATAAAATTGATGCTTCAAAAAAAAAAATTTAAAAAAATTGACTTTTTGAGAAACAAATTTTCTTCATTCAATATCTAACTTCTGAGATTGATTTTTACTTCTTGAAAAGCAAAAGCACTTCGGATCCGGATGCCATTTAAGGATTATGAGATCAAATTTTTAACACTCCATGCCTCGTCTCATTCATCAATAGATTCAATACCATTGAAGGAAGTTAGTGAGTCTGATTCAAGGGTCACTAGTTGGAATGTAGTCGCATATGACGTCTGTGTTGGGAAAAATAAAAAAAAATAGATAAAAAAAAAAACCAAACAGGCAAACAACATGGACTTATACTAGATAACTGCTGCAGCAGTGGGGGCCGACGAAGAAACAAATCAAAAGCAAAGTTTTAAGACATGTCCACCAACAGCAGAAGGAACTACACAAGCACCAAAACCATTTGTAATTACACAACTCTACCTATCATAACCAACATTAAGTTCATTAAACCAAAATCCTGCTATATATGCTAAACTGTTAATGCCATGACTAAATTTCACTGTATAATTTACTGCTTGGTTATCCAACCAACCAATACAAGTCCCCTTTTCTTCTTTACAGACACAATTCCAAACCCAATAATAACAAAAATCATAAGCTCTAATGCAAAATTCGTCTAGCCATTTTGCCAAACACCTTCCAAGCAAGCAATTGGACCACCTCTAAGTACATATAAATAATTGAATTTTGAAAGAAAAAATCTGATTGATAGCCGAGTTTTAGAACCAACCCATGGATAATTCTCTCATTATGAAATCTAACATACCCTAATCCGGAACTCTACCATTTTTACCCGAAAATCTGAACCCAAGTCTGTTTTTTTTTTTACCCTTAGCAGACTCTGTTTTGCATAAAAATGTTTGTTCGCTCCAAATTAACAAAGATCAAAAGCTTGAATCAAATAATTGCAAACTGTAAGTCGTTTATTCAGAACTAATCGAACTAATACATGTTTAATCGGTTAGAAAAATTTGATGTTTTTATACAAAATTGAAAACCCAATTGAGAATATAGTGCTTTTTTTTTTTTTTAGATGAGAAGGATACTGAAACTGATCGATCTAATGCAGATTTCAAATAACTTTAAAATGGTAATTTATTTCATTCATTGTATTTGAATTAAATTTCTGATCAATTTGTTTAATTATCGCAAATTTAATCTCAATTTGAAGAGATTGTTAAAACAGAAATTCTAATTTTCATTTCCTTGGAACATTTTCTGGGACGGACACAAACTCTTTTTTTCATCGTATAGATGGCCTCCCTTTGGTCGGCCGAAAATTTTGAAGTTCCCAAGTTTCTTCCATTTGCACAAGCTACATGAAGGCATTGACTTGTCTCTTGCGAGACCGAATATTGGCATTGCCCCCGAATTTGAACTTCAGATATCCCAATAGACCTCGGGATTTATGCCGTGAAAATTGAACCTGAGATAGATTCAACAGATCAACCACCTGAACTGAGCAAAGCATTGCCTAGGAACAGGACAGTCTCTTCTTCTCGTGTTCATTTTCATTTGTTTGTGGCTCATTTTTTCTTTGGGTTCGATTACTTGAAAACTTGAAAATGTGCAAGAAATTCAAATGAAACACTGCTAAATGTATCAGACAAAGAACAGGACTGTACTAAAACATCAAAAAGGTATAGTCAAAAGGTCAGGCAAATTAAGTCAACAGACATGTCAAATAAGCACAAAATGCCCAATCAAAAAACAAAAAATTCGTAGTAGTGGAGAACGTCGATCAATCACTGTCATTAATCGTCTTCCTCTGTCTTTTCGATGGAGAATCTGATGAAGTTAAACAGGATGATGGAGATGATTGAAGATCATCATCATTTTGATCATGAACAGTCTCTTGATCACCAGTCTCATGAAATTTCCTTTTAAGGGTAGTCTCTTCAACTTGATGATTATCAATAACTATTTCTTGATCGGAATCTCTTGTTGTCAAGTTGTTTTTCAATCTTTTCACATCAGATAATTTCACTGGTTTTACGATAAATTCCTCTGCCCCTTCTTCCAAACACCTAGTGATCCGAGGCAATACATTTTCTGATGACATAATCACAACGGGGATTTCTTTGAATGTTTTTGATCCCTGTTCATACAAAAAAAAAAATCAATCAGATTCTTGTTTTTGAATGTAAACAACAAAAAGAAAAGAAAAACAGAGTAAAAAACAGAGGAAAGGATGGATATGATATTTACCTTGATTTTTTTCATGAGTTCATATCCAGTCATTCCAGGCATCCAGTAATCAGTTATAATCAAATTCACTTTCAAACCATTGAATCCAACTGAGTTTTGATCATCTCCGTCAAGTCCAAGATATTGTAAAGCTCCTCTTCCACTATCCACAGTTGTTACTGTAAAACAAATAAAAAAGTAGTTCCTCCCATCAATATCAAGTTCAAAAAAGAAGAAGATAACAAACAGAAAAAATAAAATCAGTCAATGACTAATTACCTTTACAAGAAGAGATTTTGAGCAATCTTTCAATGACTTTACGATCAATAAGACTATCATCAACAGCAAGAACATGAAGTTCTTCACGAACAGAAACATCAGCAAAACCAGCCATTTTTGATGATGATTTACTAAACAGTCTTGATCAAATGAAAATATAAATACTCAAGAAACAGTGATTGAAGTTTGAGAAATTATGTTGTTGTTGTTGTTGGAACTTGGGAATGAGAAGTGATCTGGTTGGGACTATTTATCAAGTGCGGTCTTCTGCTTCTTCTTGAATCTTGATATGATGATATGATATCTGTCTGTCTGACTCTGAAGGGTCTGATTGATATCTCAAATCTTTTTTTCTGTCTGAAAATAAAATCTGATATATCTTCTACTACTTACTTTTCTTTTTTGGTTAACTCGAGATTCTGAAATCCACTTTCTTCTGATTCGCAAATCCGCTGTTTTCATACTATTTCTCTCTCTTAATGTCTCGTCCGTATCATAGCAAATATATGGGAAAAAGTTTAAAATGTTTTAATATTGTTGTTTAGACTCTAGTCGAGAGATCTTTTATTTCCGGGATTCGTATGCGTATTTTGTTTAGACTCTAGTCGAGAGATCTTTTAATATTGTTGGCACGCTGTGTGCCCGGGGCTTTGTGTTTATTTCGAGAGCAAGCACTCCGGATTGCTAACGGGGTGTTCCAGGCTCAAGCCAAAAACTGTTTTGTTTTATTTGAAATTTGTACACCCTTAGAATTGGGTCCCCCATAGCAGCCTTGTAAGCACTGTGGACTTACCAAGGTAGTATATGCATTGGTAAGTCCTGATGGAGCGGTTAGGGGCTTTATTGGTTTGTCTAGGCATGGTTTTCTTGATACGGATAAATGGTTGTGTTTTGCTTGGTGCTTCTGCTGGTGGGTTGGGGATAACTTTCAATTTTGTAGCTGAAGTTGGCATTGAGATGGGCCGGAGAGTGGGTTGTACTGCATCATCATCGTAGAGTTCATCATCGAGTTCATATTGCATTTGTGACATTTCACAACATTAGGAGGGGCCGAAGTTGTTGGCGACTTGCAATTGAATAATACTAAAATTAAGAAAAATAATAAAATGGATGGATTCGATTGTGGGATCGAAGTATGATTCCGAATCATATCAACCCGTTATATGCCCTTTTATCTTTCGCGTGCATGCATGATCCAGAATATCCATGTCGATTCTAACAAGATCGGTAAGATTTGGACAGAGACACATACGGTAGCTCACTAACAAAGTCAAACTCAATGAAATCGTCTACTCTATTGACTAAATCTTTATTAAAAATGCTTTCCTGTTTTCTACATGGCAAATATTGCAAGTGAGGGTGCGTTATTATTTTTTATCATCAACACTGGGACTTTGCAGTTTGCATGGAGGCTCTCCCTTAAAGAGCATGAAGATGCTTACGCTGAAATACCACCAATTATTACAAATTGCCAAAATGGTAGTTAGAATTGCTCTCTTATACGAGCGTCCACAATGGACGACTAAAACCAAAAATTTGGTCCACAAACCTACCATAGTGGGACGGAGTAAAGATTAAAAACTGGAGGATAAGTCTGAAATCCGGACCAAAATTATATTTGGTCCAGCGTAAGTTAAAAGTGTGCTCGATATCAGGCGCAGATTAAAAGTTTGTTTGAAGCGGGACGGATGTGTAAACTACGCACGTAATCTAGGCGCAGTTTAAAAGTTCGTTTGATGATGGGGAGGATATTATACATACGTTTCAATCATGGTCCAATATAAAGTGGGGTGGGCTGATAATGTTCGCTTGATAACAAGCGAAGTTTAAACTACGTTTTAATCAGGCGGGGATATAATGTGCGCTTGATCAAATTTTGCTTGAGCACCGTAACGTGGCAGCACGGAGTAAACCAATTTTTTTTAGTTTTTCTTTTTTTGGTTTTGCTTTTCAGTTAAGTTTCTCTTAAATATAGCCCATACTTTTATTAACCATAGTCTATTTGACTTTGGTCAGTACAGATTGACCATAATTTTAAATTTGACATTTTCTATTATTATCCATAGCCCACAAACTAGGTTAGTGAACTATTGATTAAATGAGACACCAGGTTGATAGATTGCTGACTCGGTGACAACTAAAAAAGTATCAACGAACTAGAGCCACCGAACAAAAAAATATTCTGACATATATGTTTTTGGTATGGCTTGATCGATCTCAAAACTTTCTTGATATGCCTTGATCAATTCCAAAACTTCTAATGAGGTGTACATGCCCTCTTGTTTACCTCCCGTAGCATCAATGACAAGAATCGCAGCGCCAGATATCATATTTAAGAAAAAAATCTTTATTTATATGACCAAAAGAATCGATCAAGGCAACATGATACTTCTTCGACACTATCATCGAGTGCAGATATCTGTGGCCTAAAGCTTCTTCCGTTTATACAATGTCAATATTTTGTTTGCCCAAATCTGTGTGTTCTGCCTGAAGGACCATTTTTTCTTAATTCAATATACTGATGGAAATACTGATCAAAAAATTAATATATTCATGGAAAATATCCGGGTGAAACTTGTTTTTAGTCTATTAAATCAATACGCTGGCTGGGTAGATGTCCTTTTAAACGATGAACCTTAAAGGTGGAAAGTGATATTCCCACGATTAGTTCATCCCATAGTTCTGGGAAAACTTCTTCTTTTGTATTTTTTGTTTGATTAATTAGTTCATCCCATAGTTCTAGGAAAATTTCTCTTTTGTTTTTTTGTTTGATTAATTATTTCATCCCACGATGGATTAAACCCGGGAGATGATTCGATGGACTGTTTTTCTTTTTTGATTTGAAAAATTCTATGGTTTGTGGCTAGAGGAAGCAGAAGAGGATTATAGTTTTAAAGTATTCGGGTATGATATATCTGTATAGTTGCATCTCCATAAACAATATTTTTGGTTATGATTTGGGCTATGGTTAATAAACTAAAAATAAATTGTGGGTTATAATTAATATGGTTATGGTTAATAAAAGTGTGGGTTATATTTAAGAAAAGCGTTCGATTATACTCGCACCACTGCTCTTATCAAAATTAATTTAAGAATAAAAAGTAAGGCGAAAAACAAGTGAAAATGGTCCCCCTCTCAAAAAAAAGAAAAGAAGAAGAAGATAGAAGTGAAAGTGCTTGTTGGTGAACTGACCGTACATAGGGTCTTGTATTGATTATGCCATCTCGTCAAGTCTAAGCTAGAGTGCTATAAACTCTTGTCCTATAGGCTTATAGCCAATCAAATGTGTGCCTATAGCCTACACAACAACAATTTACAAGAAACAAAACCTATCTCCATGGGAAAATAAAGATCAAGTGGAGTGGAACACCAAATCACCAAACAATCAAAGAAGATCGTTCAAGATGAAACTCATAGGTGGCATCTTAATTCTCATCCAACTAAACAAAGTAAAGAAGCAAATCGGACCACACCAAAGGACACCCGGTAAAGATGCGAAGAGATACACATGAAGATTTTGTTAGTATGAAGATATATTTTCCCTTCTCCACTTTCACTTTTAATAGTATTATAGAATATGACCCCACCTATGGGAAACTACTGCACACAAAATCAGAATAAACCAATGAAAATATATGAATTATATTTAAATCTAAATTAATCCCCTTTGGATATTTGCAGGTAGAGGGGGAAGACTATCGCGCTGTCAAATGTAAGAAATCAGGTGACCGATGACCAGTAGTATTTGAGTGACACGAGAAGATAATATCTTCTTCTTCTGCAGTCCGTCGTTTGGGTGTGACTACATCTTAAAATAGCAATTATACCTTTACACAGTTTGATCAGATGTACGGTCATCGGTTTGGTTTACTTACTTACTCCATCCAATGGATATTTGACTTCTCTTTTTTCTCCTCTCAGTCTTGTCTCCGTCATCACTTTTCTTTTTTCTTCTTCTTCATTGCCCAAACTAAACCACCGAAAGAGCCGGAGAAACAAAAGAAGACGAGTTATCTAATATTCATCCACAAGAAGTAGAGTTGTTGTTGGATACAAATAGGGGGAAGATTCTCCCATAAAACAGTTGAAGTTAAGGTCCTAGCAGATTTTGCTAGAGTATCTGCTGCCTTGTTTCCTAATCTAGGAACGAAATAAAATCCCAAAAAATTGTTACGTAAATGAACCAATCTGTTGGCTTCATCTAAAAATGCTTTAGAACGCCAGGACATATCAGATGTTTTGCCCTGAAGATATTTGAACAAACTCTCACAGCCCCCTTCGATGCTAAAATTTTCCAGATCCTTCTCTTTCGCCCAAATAGCAGCTTGCAGCACTCCTAAAGCCTCCGCTTCTTGTGGGTCTGTTGCTGTTGACTGCCCTGCTTTTCCTCCTCCTGTGTTGCCTACATCATCTCTTAAAATAATAGCATAACTAGATGGTAAAGTGTTAGAAATCCAAGCTGCATCAACATTAATTTTGAGTGTATCTTTTAGAGGTGCCTGCCAAGTTTGTGTTGAGACTTTCCTGTGTTGCTTCTTGGGTTTGTCTTGTGCATTGTTCTTCTTTGACCAGAAAGCAATATGTCCTTGAATTTCTAGATTTAAGGTATTTGAGGTTGTTGATTTGTTCTCGAAGACTCTATTACACCTTTCCTTCCAGATGAACCACATTTTAGTAAGCATTAACTCTAAGGAGATTTGTTTCTTGGGGTTGGTAATCCTTTCTTTGCAAATATCCAATAAGGACCAAGAGAGATCTATATTCAGAGAGATAGGGTTTGGGGCTGAGTTCCAAACCTCCTTAGCATAAGGACAATGCAATAAAAGATGTTCAGTGATTTCTATTTCAGTTCTACACATAGTACAATAAAGTTCTACTTCTTTAACCTTGTCGTAAAGCTTAGAGTTAGTGGATAAGGCATTTTGAAGACATTTCCATATAAAAAGTTTGATTCTTTTTGAGGTATCTAGTTTTCATAGGGCAATCCAAAAAGACTCAGGTAAGTCTAAGCTAACTATATCAGTATTAGTTTCATTCAGTTTATCATACAAGGATTTAACTGTGTAGTCTCCTGACCTGGATAGAGTGCATGCATCTAAGTTGGTCTTTCTTCAGTGCATGATTCCTATCTTTAAAAAGATAAATATTCTGGATTTTAGAGGCTATATTATTGGGAAAGCTTGAGTGTATGATATCTAGGTTCCAAGAATTAGTTTCAGAGTCAATCAGATTAGATACTAGTAAAAGATGGTTATTCAGTGGGTTCCTAAAATGTTCTAAGGTTTCAGTTAGTTCAGGTATCCATTTGTCATTCCATATACTAATATCTTTCCCATTTCCTACTTCATAAATACTATATTTATAAATGAGTTCTAAACCTTGACTGATATAGTTCCAAGTCCAGGAACCATTTGATTTTGCTTTAGCTATCAAGGGATGATTGTTTCTGAAGTATCTGGAGCTCATAGTCTTGACCCAAAGAGCATCTGGTTCTTTAACTAGTCTCCATGCTAATTTAGCATGCATAGCAAGGTTGTATTTACGGGCCTCTTTAAAACCTAACCCTCCTTTTTGGATTGGTTTACAAATATTTGGCCATGCCTTTGGGTAAAAACATTTTTTACCTGTTTCTTTTCCCACCAAAAATCCCTCTGAATGGCATTAATTTTGTTAGTTATCTTTTTGGGAAGTATAAAATATCCCATTTGGTAGGAAGGAATACTAGATAAAACTGCTCTGTTTAGGACTGATCTACTAGGTTGGGAAAGCACTAGACCTTTCCATCCTTTGGATTTGGATTCCATTCTCTCCAAAATTGGGGCAAAAGTTTTTATTTTGGATCTATCCATGAATAGAAAAGCTCCAAAATATGGATCTTTAAGACTTATATGCTTAATTTTCAGCAGTTTAGACATCATTCTTTGATGTTTTGGGGCTACTTTCCTTCCAAAGAAAACTCATGACTTATCAAAATTAATTAACTGACCAGAGGCTTTACTAAAAAGTTATATAGTATCAAGAAGGTTCCTGCATTCTACAAGATCAGCTTTAACAAAAAGGAGACAATCATCTGCAAAGAAGAGATGAGAGATTTGTTCACTTTTGGGTGTTATTTTAACTCCATGAAGAATCTTTTTATTCTCTTGCTGAAGAAGAAGTCTAGAGAATATTTCCATACATATTATAAACAAGTAAGGGGATAAAGGATCACCCTGTCTCAGACCTTTAGAAGGGTTGAAGGCTTCTCCAGGGGAGCCATTCATAAGGACAGAAATAGTTGTGGTTGAAATGCATTGTTCTATTAACAGACAGACATCTTTACTGAATCCAAAAGAGGTCAAAGCAGACATGAGGAACTTCCAGTTGACCCTATCAAAGGCCTTAGACATATCTATTTTAATACCTAGACCACCGGTTCTGGCTTTCTTATTTTTGAATGAGTGTATAATTTCATGAGCAACTATAATATTATCAAAGATTTGCCTAGATGAAAGAAAGGCTGACTGAAATGGAGATATTATTTTATCCAAAAAGGGTTTAATCCTATTGGCCAGAATTTTGGCAATAACTTTATAAACTGTATTACATAGTCCTATTGGCCTAAATTGACTAGGATTTTTTGGTTGTTTTACTTTAGGAATTAAGAATAAATGTGTCTTATTTAGTTCAGGGTTCAAAGTTTTATCTAAAAAGAAGTTTTGAACTGTTAGAGTAACTTGTGAGCCTACTGTGTCCCAATTGTGTAAGAAAAAACTGACAGGGTAACCATCAGGTCCTGGAGATTTAGAAAGTAGAAGTGGATCTCGTGGGATCCGTATGCTACTGACTCTGGTTTTTCTTGAACTTTTAACGAAAATGATGCTAAACATGCCTGGGGATTTCTATGCGTTTTTGTTTATAGCGAGTTGGGTACACGTTCAGAAATGACTTTTTGACATCTAGAAATTAAAAAGCAAAAAATTAGTTTGAGTGTAAAAATTTAGAACGACTTCTAAAAACAAAACAAAAAAAGTCAATATTTTGTGTAGCAAAAATATATTTGTTTCTTATTTCTGCTTCCGGTATCCAAACGCGCTATAAAATACCTTATAATATTTGCTAACATGATGTGGGTGTTTAGTCGGGGCTTTATAATACTGTGGACTTGAACTTTCCACGGTAATATATGCCAAGAAAATTATCAATTTCGGTTGTAAATGTTTTTTCAATCATTAATTTTTTACAACCGGAATTCATAATTTGCTTCCAAAAAAATGTGTTTTTGTGTGGGTTTTTTTTCCGGACTAGTTTGAAGCCTATCATTTTTTTTCACCCATCTAGACGAGAGGGATAAAGAGTATCTAAAAGGGTGAAAGTACTAAGTTGCCTCGCTATTAAGAAGTAAAATATTTGAATCAAATCTATTAAATTCCACTTTCTTAGTTACTTTCCTATTAACCCATTCCGTTTGGTTTGGTTTTTTAGATACTTTCTTATTAACCAATTCCTTTTAGTTAGGTGTTTGATTCATACATACGCTCAAAATGGAAAAAATTCAGAAATTTAGGCTTTCTGGATTTATCCAGGATCGGTTATATAAATGCGCACATTACAATTAGTTGATACACGTTGGCCGATTGTTCTATATGTATTTCGCGGTTGAAACACAAAATCGGTCAACGTGAACATTCATATAACTGTCCTGGTTAAAGAATATGCAAGTTTTCTTGCATGTTTTATTAGCTATAATGCGAAAGCATTATCATGCCGCGTGGATTATTCGAGGGAGCTTCATGATGCGTATGCATCATCGTTGTTGTGTTGTTTAGCGAGAATGCATTAGCATGATGCGAAACGAAGGAAAGGTAAATACGGCAAGAATTTGCATGGTCCGAGCTAGAGAACGCGTACTTGCAACTTAAGTGGCCCCAATCATGCACATTCTTGTGCATTATTTGCAAAAGTCCATTTGCTTGTACGAACTAGGCTTTGCTCTGGCATTGGACTTGCAACACGAGTTGGCTTTAGTTGCTACTCCTAATGTTGTTGAATGACAGTACGTGCTTTATCCTTTAGAGATACGGACTAGGGTACATAGGCAACTGCAATGCATCGAATTTGTGTTCCAGTACCTTGTTGCTTATACCATCTAATTGCGAGTTCATTACGACAAACATGATGAGGCAGTTGCAGTCCGTTCCTTAGACGTTCACCAATTATAAATTGAGCATGGTCAGGAGCAGAAGCTAACCAGATTGCAAGTTATGGGAGCTTGCATATGTATTTGATTACCATTCCCAACACAGTGAACCATGAGTAGTAGGTACCGAAGTTGTTGGCGACTTGGATATTTTAGACTTATGATGACTTGAATATTTTAGAGCCTGTTTGGTACAGTTTTTAAAAACAGTTTTCTGTTTTTAAAAACAGAGAAAACAGAAAACAGAAGAAAACGCGTTTGGTAGGGACATTTTCAGAAAATGTTTTCTATTTGTTTTCTATTTTTGAAAACAAAAAAAAATGAAAACAACAAATTATTGTTTTATGTGTTTTCTCTTTTTTCTTATTTTGTTCATTCTTCTTCTTTTCAGAATAAAGTAAGAGATCGGGGGAATGACTGCTATCACTATCTCTTAGACGAGTCTTTACATTTGATATGATTTAGTTGTTTTTCCTTGGTTTTCAAAAATAGTTTTTATCATACCAAACAATTTTTAGAAAATGAAAATAAGGAAAAAAATGCTATGTTTTTAAAATAGTAGAAAACTTTTTTTGAAAATTGTTTCAAACAGGCTCTTAAATTTCCGATATTATGGAATGGATTCGATTATAGGATCATAGTATGATCCCGAATCATATCAGCCCGTTTATTATTTGCTCTTTTCTCTTTCCGCCATTACGTGCATGCATGAGATCAAGTAAGATCAATTTTACGGATTAGTTATTGGACAGAGACACATACAATACATCACTAAAAAGTCAAACTTAGTAAAATCGTCCGTTCTATTGACTACTACAATGCAAACTTTGGATTTGCTAAAGTAATGTTTGGTTTCTCCATACTAATCGCTTAGCGAGAGTACATCTTTCTTGTCACCAATTTTGGACTTACAGTTAGGCTCTCCCTTAAAGAGCATCAAGAAGCTTAGGTAATTCTACCAAATTCATGTCTCTACAATATAGTAGTAAAGTCACTGGGTGATTACTAGTGACATGAGTTCTCTTAGATTTTGATATGTAGATCAAATCTAAGATGAATATCACTGATTATATAAACATTATTAAGATTAAATCAATGATAAACATAAATAAATAATAAAGAAATCAACCTACATACCAAAATCAAATGGAGAAGACAAAGATTAAAGTGGTTCGGCACTAATGGCCTATGTCCACTGACAAACCCCGTAGGGTGAAATATTATTGATCTCAGATGATTTCTCTACGATAGTTTACATGTAGCTTATTGATTTCTATTTATAGGATTACAGGAGAAACAATAAACCTAAGATAAATAACAAACTTTATCTTTGACTAGGAAAAGGTTATCCTCTGGAACTGAATTATCCTGTGGAACTGAATTGGACTTCTGATATCTTATATGCACGTACTTTGGTTGCACGTGCCATATATCCCCCCCCCCCCCTTCAAGTTGGACACGGAAAAGATTGAAGTGTGCAACTTGAACAATACTTGAAAAAGAATCTTCTAAACTTTGTAGCTTGATCTTTGATTACCGAGATGACTTGATATTCTAACTTCGGATCTTCACACCTACTTCATGATTAACTTTCAGAAATAATAAAAGGATAGCAAAAAAAATTTAGCTATCTTCTTCCGGAGGGGGTTATGAACACACTTCAATCTTTTAGCAAAAAAAATAAAATTTAGCAAAAAAAATTTAGCAAAAAACTACAGAAGATTGAAAATTTCAAAAAGATGAAATAAAATGAATCCACCGTATTAAGTATTCCTAAATGCAGGGAGAAAGAGCAGATGACTTGATAAACATTCAACGAATCCTCAAATTGAACTAAACATTGTTAAATCAAATGAGATCAATTTGATTGATTAAGTGAAAGTGCCGAATGAACAAGGCACGACAATAACAAAAGCAGTTTTATGAACAATGATCTTACCACGAACAGTTGAAAGTTGATAGAATAGTACTTCACTGTATTCACAAACCAAACAAGAATACGGAGAAAAGATAAATGTGAATATTTTGATTTTAGATAAAATCTAAAAACAGATATCCCTTTTTGATTAATAGAGCATCTTTGATTAATAATAAAGATGCAGCGAATTGAGTAAACTCATAATGAAGATTGAATGAGTACGGTTATGACATGCTGTTATGAGCAAAGGGATATTAGCTCACAATGGCAGGACCAAGAATACAGAAATATCATTGTACCACTTGCAAAGAATACATTTTCAATACAAATACAGAAATATCATTGTAAGACATTTATAGGAACAACTTGTCATGGACAACGCCAAATAAGATATAATATGATAGAATATCATGTTACTGTATTGACATGACACACAGTAACTAATACGATCAATTAGTTATTGAAGAATGAACAATATGCTCATGAAAACTAAAGCATAATGGTAGATTTAGGTGAGTGAGTAGATACACCTTTGATGCAGGGAGAGTCTATAAGAACATAATGGACAAAGAAGATATACCAAAATAATAAAATTGATATTTAGAAAACAGAATATTTTGATCTTAGATACGATCTAAGAACAAATTTGCTTAGATTGGAAATTATGTCGATCTTGAGAGAACAACAATTAGAGCAGTACCAGAAGGCGATGACTGCGGATGAAACATGATATACTATGTTGACATACTGTCACACAAATAAAGCAATATATTTCGGAGAAAGAATATATTGGATTTACTCTTGAATTATTTTGAACGAAAAATGAAAATAAAATCAATTTCCGGAATGAAAATATATGCGAATCATTTATTATTTCCGAGATTCTATTGATTTATCAATGAGAATATGAGACAATTAACTAGGAGACTATCAGAATCGGAAAGTCCCACTTTACCACACTGGGTAACGTGGTGAGATGTTTGATTAGGATTATATTGTTCTCCTTGAATACTTAACATCACTGAATCAAGGGGAAAAAATGGATTCTTGTCAAGTGAGTAGAACTCCTCACATGAAGATTTAAATTTCCATAAAATTTGGACACATGATAGTTTTATATTTGAGTATTCTCATGAATATCTGATTGCGCTGAGCACTTTTGAATGATAAACCATATGTCATGTGAAGTTGAAACATATATGGTATGCTTGATTAGATATCAGGATCGATAAAAAAAAATTGATAGAAATTTTGTTGAGGCGAGAACAGGATAAACCACACCAACAAAACTGAGTTGATGATGACTCTGAAAGCTAAAATCAATAAATGGAATAACAAAAATTGAATATTAGCTAAAAGGAAAAAAAATGAAAAAAAGAAAGAAAAGGAAACCAGAGTCTATGAAAATAGAGAGCGGAAGCAATTGGATCGAGAGCATTTCTGCTCTGATACCATCTTAGATTTTGATATGTAGATCAAATCTAAGATGAATATCACTGATTACATAAACATTATTAAGATTAAATCAATGATAAACATAAATAAATAATAAAGAAATCAACCTACATACCAAAATCAAATTGAGAAGACAAAGATTAAAGTGGTTCGGCACTAATGGCCTACGTCCACTGACAAACCCCATAGGATGAAATATTATTGATCTTTAAATGATTTCTCTGAGATAGATTACATGTAGCTTATTGATTCCTATTTATAGGATTACAGGAGAAACAGTAAACCTAAGATAAATAACAAACTTTATCTTTGACTAGGAAAAGGTTATCCTCTGGAACTGAATTATCTTGTGGAACTGAATTGGACTTATGATATCTTATACGCACGTACTTTGGTTGCATGTGTCATATATTCCAACAAGTTCCAAACACAAAAACACCAAATCTACATTGAAACTTAATTTAATACTTTTAGTAATTAAAATAAAACAAGTGAACATGCTTCAAAGAAAGAAAGCTAAAAGAAGAAAATGAATAAATAGAAGTGAAAATGCATGTTGGTGACTGTTAGAGCATAGCTCGGTTGAACCCACTAAGTGTTGGTATGTCAAGTTTGGTTGTCATATTTTAGTGAATAAAAACTCATTTAAAGATTCGCTTGATTATATACTAGAGTCAACTTCGTATAGGTTAGCTTGAAAGTGTTAGGATATGCGACTTACAAGTATTACATGAAGACTTGAAGAATGTGAAGAAGTATGGAGCTACAACGACAACATCATCCTTCCTCTTGAGGTTAGTAATATTTGAATTGAACTGTTTCATTCCCTAACATATCTTTCAAGTCGTGCATATTGAAAACATAACTGCGAAGCTGTGTATGATACTCTAGTTAGACATAGTATCGAGGAATACAATACGAAGAATACTCTAGTTAAACTTTGTATATAAGACATCGACATGATCATATGAATGCTATTGTGATTATGTATGGATATGAGTGAAGATTTCATCCTAGGAAATAATGTTTTACATTCATTTAAAGGAAGTAAGTTCATCAACCCGTTTTGTGAATCGAAAGGGAAATCGCTAGGCTTATTGGTATTGTTATTCATTGCAAATCTATTTTGAATTACCAATATGTATGTTTAATATAACCGTTCATAAACTTGTTTATGTATCTTGGTAAAACTATTCACAAAGCCTGACTTATGTATTGGTATGACTTTTATTAGTGAAACCGATCTTAAGTAATCACTCAAGATGGTATGATTGATGTCTTGTAAATAGCAACTTTTATCTAGCCATTGAGGAACCGATCCTAGTAAGAAGTGCAACAAATTTACAAGAGGGGAATCGATCCTTGTAAGAGGTGCAACACGTTTTTAGTAGATGGGGGAACCGATCCTATGAACATGTGCAACAAGTTTGTAGTTTTGGGGGAACCAATCCTATGGACATGTGCACCAAATACACGTAGTTACCATAAGTATGTGGGGAACCGATCCTAGTACCTAGTCAACCGAGTTTTGGTAACTAGCGTGACTATGCACAGTACTCACATGGAGGTAGAACCGAACTTGTTTTGGTAGAACCGTGAAACCGTGATTGGTGATTTGATAGGATAATCAATCACATAGTTCTTGGAAGTCAGATGAACCAATTCTAAACTTGTTTGGAAGTGTGGCAAATCGTTTCCAAGATTGTAAGTATGAAAAAGGACTTGCAAAGTAAAGATGTCGACATACTTTGAACATGTGCAGTAACTCTTATCATTAATTGTTCAAAGATATTCCTTAATAGCTAAAGGAGAATCCCAGGATCGAAATAAATTGAGAATCTTTTAATTAAGGTTTCTTAGTTTTTATATGCTATTTAATTTCCAGCAATTAAATGCATATCATTAGAAAATAATAATTAGTAATGTGGATTTACTGATTATAGATTTTTCTATTGGGATTTCGGTCAATATTTGGACAATGCATTTCCAGGAGTTATGAAAACTGATTTTGTGTTTATTGCATATCTTTGAGAATATTCGGTTTTGGAGAAATCTCTTACGGCCGCTCGATTTAAAGACTTCTTTGGGATTGAGAAGCTCTATTAGTACCGTTGGTGGGAAACTAGATAATTGCAGTTTATTTTAGTTTTCGATTAATTTGATTGACTAACGGTTGTTGAATTTTGATTGCACCTAGTTTGTTTATGCTTAAGAATCTTCTCTTCTGATATAAGATTCACTTAAACTAGATCGAAGTTACGACTGGGATCTTTAGACTGTTTGTAGATCTAAAGACGTTTTGTGATAATCCAATGTTAACAGACTCCGTTCTGTGTGTGATTGATCACAAGAGATTCAAGTTGATTGTGTGCAAGTGCTGATTGTTGATCAAAGAAGATTTGAAGATAAGAAGACTTTTTGGGTTCATAATCTTTGGTGTGCACAATACTTGTTTCGGCTGGAAAGGGATCCAACTATAATCGGTTTATCTTTGAGATAGATTGGATTGATTAGTTGAGTGGATCGGTATCAATACACTTCTTTGTGATTAATAGTATTGATTGCATAGTCTAACAATTACTTCGGTAGTTGTTGAGAGATTTATCTAAGGACCCGACAAAGGAGTTTATTGGTTAAACGGAAGAGCCTTTGTCAAACTCAAATCACGTTGTTTGAAAAGAGTTGTTACCGAACAGATTTATTGTTCCTTTACTGTTTGGAATAAGAACCAAAGGAATTGTTCCTAGTGCGTGACTTACTACAAGTTGGAGGCGCAGGGATACTGAGGAAACTAGGTGAACTATAGGTTTAGTTGCTTGGTATCAACTATACGGAGTTGGTTAGATTTTGTATAGCGGCTTAATTCTTAGAGTATTCAATTCTGGACTAGGTCCCAGGGTTTTTCTGCATTTGCGGTTTCCTCGTTAACAAAATCTTGCTGTGTCTTTTACTTTTCTATTCCGCAATTATAATTGTTGTTATTATAATTTAAAGTAAAATACATAAACGTTAATTCCTATTTTACTTGATAGACAATCCCTAGAGTTTGGTTAAGTCCGAACCTATTATCAAGTAAACATACTTCGTTGTTGTATTGTCTCGATCTCGTATCCATAGACGATCACACGAAGTGTGAACCGATTAGTTGTATTGTCTCGACTCAGTCCATAGACAATCACTTTCGAAAAAGGACTTATAGGTGGAAAGGTTTTAGATTGAGGTATATTTGGGTACCCTCGTCTTTTCAGTGACCTTGCATAAATCTTCTTGCTTGATCATGCCATTGTCTTCGTCAAGTCTCAGTTAGAGTGATATAGACAGACTCTCCCATAGGCTTTGTTATAGCCAATCAAATGATGGGAATATAACCTATATAAAGGCTACATGAAGTGATGAAGAAAGATTAACAGAGATAAGGAAAATAAAGAGGAAAACCAACAACTCACAAAAGATCAATAGATCATTCAAAAAGATCTGGTCCGTTTTGGGCCGGATCTGAGCGGGATTTTCAGCTCTTTTACTTGATTTTCACTAGATCTTTGCTATAGTTAGGTTTATTATGTTTATCTCTTATCATATTATAAGTTTTATGCACCTTTATGGTGGTTTTTTCTCCTCTACTAGAGAGGTTTATCTCGACTTTAATGGTCGTTCTTGGTTACTATGGGTGTTAGAATCACTTGAGATGCATTCCAACGACAAGATATTCATCATCTTTGCCTCCGACGACTGAATCTTCACCGGAATCTTCATCCTTAGATTATCCGGCGACGGAATCTTCATCAATGATATTCTTAACGACGGAATTTTCATCACAAGTTTTAAGAGATTTGAGCAAATCACTCCAACTTTAGGAGCATTTCTTTATGAAGAAGAAAAACACACAAAATGGTTGGGATTTAATTCCAAGAAAAACCATTCTTCCACCGATTAAGTCAGTTCTTATTCATGCTTGTATTCGTCATGTTCCGTTAATCCTTCTCTTTCTCTTGTCGGATTTTTCGGTATTGTACTTGTGTGGCATGTTCTTGTTACTTTGTATTCTGTAATTTTCCATTTTAAACCCAATGTAACCTTGAATTTCCATTAATGATAAGGTTCCTTTGTTATCAAAAAAAAAAATAGATCATTCAAGATCAAACTCATATGTGGCTTCTTTTACCTTTATTGATCAAACTAAACAAAGGAAATAAGCAATTCGTACAACACCAAAGGACAACCGGTAAATATGTGGAGAGATAAAACACACAAGATTTATTTTGGTAGGAAAGAAAAGATCTTTTCCTTTCTCCACTTTCATTTTTAATATTATAGAATATGAAACTACCGCACAGAAAATCAGAATAAACGAATGATTCACCAATAAGAAACCGAATCCCTTTGGATATTTGCAGGCAGAGAAGGATGGCCACCATGCTGTCAAATCCTTCACCTCGGATCATTTGAGGAGGCATTTATGTAAATACAAATTGAAAGTGCAAGTTGTGGAAAGAGATGGGAATTTAGTCTGTAAGCAGGTGCATATTCATAAGCCACATGACAAGATATTATCTTCTTCTACGGTCCGTCATTCGGCGGTGAATACATCTCAAAATAGCAATTGTATCTTTACACTTTGCTCTTGTACGACCGGTTTGGTATACGTACTTCCTCCATCCAATGGATATTTGACTTGTTCTTTTTTTCTCCTCCCTTGTATCTGTCTTCAAATATATTGGAAAGAGTAAGTGAGATTTTTTAACTCTTTTAGTTGGGGTGCCAAAAACTAATTAGGGGCCTCCTACTAAAGGACAAAAAGGATCATAAAAACCTAAATTTAGTAACCCTTATCCAAAAAATTTAAATGGCTAAACTGTCCCTGAATGATTAGTTTTAATAATCAATTAAGTTAAGTTAATTAGTTGATTAGATTAGAATCAGATTTTAGGATTAAATTTTGGATTTTTTTTTTTTTTGGGTTTTAGAAGAAGAAGAGGAGGTTTTAGAGGGAAACTTAGGGTTTTTAGAAATGAATGGTTCAAGTGGGGTAAATGGTGTTGAGGAATGTTCAAACAACAAACATGATTGTGTTGATGGTAAGATTATCTTAAATGGGACAAGTTTAATAACGAAAAGGAGGTGGGGGAGTCTGGGATTTAGGTCTCTAATGGACGTAAATAGAGCGCAAATAGTTAAACTCATCTGGAAGTTATTGGATGACCCAGAATGTCTGTGGAGTCAAATCATGAATGCTAAGTATTTGAGGACGATGAATTTTTGGGAAGCAAAAGCTACGTCTAGCAGCTCCTCAACTTGGAAGGCGATGATCAAATTGTGTCTGGACAGTTGGAGATGGCGAACAAATCTCTATTGAAAAAGATCCTTCGATCCCAAATGTTCCTAGCTCTGACGTGATCATCAACAACAACCATGAAGTGGAGTTGAAGAGGGTCAGTGACCTAATTCTTGAAAATCCTAGAAGATGGAATGAGGAGCTTATCCAAGATTCTTTAGATAGGAATACAGCTCAGCAGATACTTCAGATCTATATCTAAGATCATTTGGACACCTCATCCGAACGGTTCCGTTTCAACCAAATCCTTTCAAAAGCAGTTAAGACAAGCGCATCCCTCTACCTCTGCTCTCCATAGCAGTCTCTTCCCTTGCAAGAATTTTTAGAAGGTAAAAAATCTTGCTCCCAAAATACATATCTTCATTTGGAAAGTTACTCATGATGGGCTTGCTACTATGAATTCATTAGGAAAGTACAATCCTCAGATAGACACAGAGTGTAGATTTTGTAGAAATCATGTAGAAACTGTGGAACATTTATATCTGCATTGCCATGTTGCTACTGCTGCTTTATTTGGTTCTCACATAGGGTATATAGGGAACCCATATGGTCACAGTGACATTAAGAATGCGTTATCTCTCTGGTTGGCGGAAGGGAAGGACTATGAAGTATTCAGAATGGATAGTTGTGTGTGGTGGGCCATTTGGCTTGCTAAAAACGACATGATTTTTCAAGGAAGGAACCCCAATATTCAGAACATTATCAAGAATGCGCAATATTGGTTCCAATTCACCCATGGATAATGAAGTGGTTCAGAGAAACGAAGATGATCCTAAATGGAAGCCATCCCCATCTGACAGATTAAAAATCAATGTTGACGCAGCTTTCTCTAATGGAGGTGGAGCCTGTGCAACAGTGGCAAGGAATTTTCAGTATTCCTTTAAAGGAGGGGCTATTATTGATCATCATCTCTCAAGCCCTCTCGAAGCAGAGACTAGAGCTGTAATGTTGGGGTTTGAATTGGATTCTAGGATCAATCAGTCCAGTTTTATCATCAAAAGCGAGTCTCAAACAGTTGTCAGAATTCTCAATAATGAAACTTCTTCCATTCCTTGGAGATTAAGAAATATGATCTTTCAGATCAGAGATATGAGAAAGAAGTGCAGTAGTGTGTATTTTTCTTTTGTGGAGAAAGATGCGAACTCCAGGGCGCACAACCTAGCTAGTTTTGCCTTTACCAACCAGATATTTAACTGGTGGTGTGATCATCCTCCTTCTTGTTTAGCCAATCTCACCGAGTGGGCTTTTCTTTTCTTGTTTTTTCTTTTTTTTTTTGTTTTTTTTTTCTCTCTATCTAGCAAAAAATAGAAAAAAAATTCTTTCACTTAGACGGTTCACGAGCCACAACATTAGTACGGGCCAAAGTTGTTGGCGAGGTGCAATTGGATAATAATACTAAATTCAGGACATAATAGAATGGATCCTATTGTGGGATCATAATATGATTCCAAATCATATCAACCCGTTATTTGCCCTTTTTTCTTTCCATGCATGCATGATCCAGAATATCCATGTTGATTCTAACAAGATCAAGTAAGATTTTTGGACACTGGACAGAGACACATACGATAGCTCACCAACAAAGTCAAACTCTATGAAATCGTCCATTCTATTGACTAAATCTTCATTAAAAATGCTTTCCGCTTTTCTACATGGCAAACTTTGGATTTCCTAGAATACTGGCTAAAGTGTGGGTATGTTTTATTTTATCATCGCTTATTTTGGGACTTTTGCATTAGAGGCATTCCCTTAAAGAGCATGAAAATGCTTACATTGAAACTCCACCAATTTGATCACAAATTGCAAAAATGATAGTTCAAATGGACATGGTACCCCTTCTGTGCTGATCTATGTACCGGACTTTAACAATCATGGAAAATGCTTCCAAAAGAAAAAGAAAAAAAAAAGTGAAAATGCTTGTTGGTGACCGTACATAGGTTTTGTTGGTTATATCATTTCGTCAAGTCAAAGCTAGAGTGCTATAAACTCTTGTATTATAGCCAGTCAAATGTGGGTCTATAGCCTACAAAACCAATCTCCACGGAAAGTAAAGATCAAGAGGAACACCAAACTCACCAAACAATCAAAGAAGATCGTTTTAGATGAAACTCATAGGTGGCTTCTTAATTTTCATTTATTCTCATCCAACTAAACAAAGTAAAGAAGCAAATCGTACTGCGCCAAAGGACAACCGGTAAAGATGCGGAGAGATAAATATGAAGATTTTGATAGTAGGAAATGATCTTTTCCTTTCTCCACTTTCTCTTTTAATATTATAGAATATGACCACCACCTATAGAAAATCAGAATAAATGAATGAAAATATATTTCATTCTCCGATAGGAAATCTAAAATTAATCCCCTTTGGATATTTGCAGGTAGAGGAGGAAGACTATCGCGTTGTCAACTGTAAGCAAGCACGTGACCGATGACCAGTAGTATTTGAGTGACACGAGAAGATAATATCTTCTTCTTCTGCAGTCCGTCATTTGGGTGTGAATACATCTTAAAATATCAATTATACCTTTACACAGTTTGATCAGATGTACGGTCATTGGTTTGGTTTACTTACTCCATCCCGTGGAGATTTGACTTCTTTTTTTCCACCTCTCAAGATTCTCCTCTCAGTCTTGTCCCTGCCTTCATTAGTATTTCATTTCACTGAAGCCTGATTAACTGAGGGCTGAAATATGTTGAAAGTAGATGTAAGATTTTCTGAGTCCCGAATTCCGATGCGATCTATGCGATTAACTTTTGGTCCTTTTTTAATATTCCCCGGTTCTACTTTATATGGTGTTCGTGGAGTTTTCACGCAGATTAAAAAATAAAGAGACATACGAAGATTTTCCATTTATACCATTGAGAAAAGTCTTCAAACATTAATTGCTATTAGTGCATTTAGAAGAAAAAAAACTTATAGTTCCAAGACAATGTGTAAGGGTGTAATTGGTAGTTTTATGGAAAAATATGAAAACTTTTAAGTATCGTTGAACAAAAAATAACCCTAAAACATCATATAAAATGGAACGGAGGGAGTAAAAAAAACAAATTGATGGAAATGCGAGGGGTTTTCGTGTGTATCCTTCCTTTCTTTCTTTCTTTCCTTTATTTTTTTATTTTTTTATTTTTTTTATGGAAAAATATCATATATTAACTAGCAAATATAGTACAAAAGATTTACAAAATCATTTTTATCAAAAACATTAGAATCTATGCTAGATTTATGAACTTTTTGTCTCGGGTTATCTGACATGTGTTGTAGCTTTTTAATTCTTGCCTCCTTTGCAATGTAGTCCGTTGCTGAGTTATTCTTCCTTTTAATATATTCACTTTAGCTTGAGGTAGATCGTTCAAGATTGTCCTTATTTCTTGCAAGGTGTTTTTCGCTGACCACGAAGAATCTGTGCTTACCTTGTTTAAAATGTCTGCCAACGCTTTGCAGTCAGTTACTATGAACACACTTGATAAAATATTTTCTTTTAACCACGTAACAGCCTTTAATAAGGATTTTGCTTCTGCGTGGAAAGCTGACGTTGCCCACTCCGGACCCGCAGATAGGTACATGAAAGTCTCTTCATCAGCTGAATATAGAATGAAAGCATATCCCATCGACAAATCCTCTTTCTTAAAGGAAGCGTCAGTGAAGATTATCCAATCTGAATTTAGGTTGGACCAAGAGTAATTGGTTGAGATTTTCTTTTGAGTTTTCATATTACTTGGAAGGGTATTTGACGGGGAAGAATGTAAGAAACTATTGATTTGCCCTATTAAATTGATTGGGTCTGGGTTTATTTTCTCAAAAACTACCGAGCATCTATATTTCCAGATGAACCAAAGTGTGGTAGAAATTTTTACCTGAATATGGCTCAAGTTAGTTTCCGTAATCCACCATTTAATCCAGGAAATAAAAGTGCTGGGAATGTGACTTGAGATTATATTATTTAGGGAGAGACCAAACCAAACTGCTCTTGCAAACGGGCACTCGCAGAAGAGATGAAGTTCTGTTTCTTGCGCTTGACTATTACATAACTGGCAAATCGGGTCGATGTCCTTATTATGAACACCTAGTCTAACAGATGTTGGAAGTACTTTTTTTGATAGTTTCCAGATGAAAAGTCTTATTCTTGGAATTGCTTGAATTCTCCAAATCTTATTCCATGGGAAATCTAGACTGTCATTATTGTCTTGATCCTGATTGGCTAGAAAGTTATAAACATTCTTGGCCGTGAATTTTCCTGAGTGATGGTGCCTCCATCTAATGATGTCTTGCTCTTGTTTCCTTGGATTTATAGCTTGGATTTTTCCCCCTATCCTCTGGGTAAAAGAATTGGTTTAGCTTTTCTTGATCCCACTTATTCTGATCCGTTATTAGCTCTTGAACTTTTGTTGGTGTCTGATCTTGAAGGTTGGGGACTTTATGGATTATATCTACGTTAGGAACCCATCTGTCTTCCCAAATTTTCACCGAAGCTCCGTTTTTGACTTGCCAAACAAAATTACCTTTTATTAGCTCTAAACCTTTTTGTATGCTGGTCCAAATCCAAGACAGATTCGATGTTCTAGACTTTTCTAGAGGGTGCGAGTTTGGGAAATATTTTGCTTTTAGGAGTTTGACCCATAATTGGTCTTGTTCGGTTACCAATCTACTGGCAAGTTTAGTGAGAAGAGCTAAATTGAAATGGTGGGGTTTTGTAATTCCTAAACCACCTTGGGAAATGGGCTTGCATATACTTTTCCAAGCTTTTATAAATCCTCCTTTTCTTTTTTTCCCATCTTTTTTCCACCAGAAATTTCTCTGAATCCTGTCGAGTTGATCAAGAGTTTCTTTTGGCAGTGCAAGAACTTGCATTTGATAGGTTGGGTAGGATTGAAGGATAGATTTTATCAAGACAGTCCTACCCGCTTGAGATAACAATTTTGATTTCCAACCTTGTAAAGTAGAATAATATCGCTGTAGAAGAGGCTCAAAATTGGCTTTTCGATTCTTATCAAAGAAAAGCGGGGTACCCAGGTATCTATCGTTTTTGGTCATCAGCGGGACTTTTAAGATTTTTTCTATAATCTTCCCATGTTTCGGGTGTATTCGTGGGCTGAAGTAGACGCTAGATTTTTGAAGATTAACCATCTGACCTGTGATGTTCCCAAATAATTGTAAGATTTCCAAAAGACTTTTTGCTTCCCCCAGATCCGCTTTTGTAAATAAAAAGCAATCATCCGCAAAAAATAGGTGGGATATATTGGGAGCATTTTTGTTGATTTGAAATCCAGTGATTCTCTTGTCTTCAATATCTTTTTCGAGGAGTCTAGATATAATTTCCATGCATATTAGGAAAAGGTACGGTGATAATGGATCACCTTGTCTTAAACCTCTCGAAGTGTTGAAAGTGGGTCCCGGGGAACCGTTAAGAAGGATCGAAAAGGAGGTTGTCGATATGCATTGCAGAATGAGTTTTGTCCAGATTTCTGAGAAGCCAAAAGCTAAGAGGACTTTCTCAATAAAAGTCCATTCAACCCTATCGAAACCTTTTGATATTTCTGGTTTTAACGCCAGGAATCCCTTTTTTTTCTTGGAGATTTTCATCGAGTGTATGAGTTCATGAGCAATTATGATGTTATCTGTGATTTGTCGACCAGGTAGAAACGCCGATTGATTGGGGGAGATTATTTTACCGAGAATGGGTTTTAGTCTATTAGCTAATATTTTTGAGATGATTTTATAAATGGTATTACTCAAGCTAATAGGTTTGAAATCTCCCGGCGTTTGGGGCGTGGAAATTTTTGGGATGAGGGTTATGAAGGAGTGATTAAAATCTTTGTCGAGAATGCCCGATCGAAAGAATTTTTGGACTGAGCCAATGATATCTTTTCCCAGTATGTCCTAGTTGGCTTTAAAGAAACCTGGTTGGAAGCCATCCGGGCCAGGGGCTCCCCATTGGTTCATATTAGATAGGGTGAGCCAGATCTATTCTTTAGTGGGGATTACTGTCAAGGAAGAATTTTCTTCAACAGTGATGCAAGGATTTATGATGCTAGATAAATCAAAATCGAAATTGTTGTTTTGGGACGAGCCTATTTGTTGGAAATGGTTAACCAGAAGTGAGTTGATTTGATCTCTATTTGAAAGCCATAGCCCAAAAGGTTCTTTAAGAGAATTTATCGCATTGATTCTTTTTCTATTTGAGGTGGTGGCATGGAAATATTCTGTGTTCTGATCATATTCTTTGAAGAACTAATCCCTAGAAAGTTGATGATAGTAATCGTTTTTTATTTTGTACCATTTTCCTAGCTCCGCTTGAAGATTTTTTTAAATTTGTCTATTTCTTTAGAAATGTTTCCGGATCTATGGATACTGTCAATTTTATTGTTAAGGGACTTAATATGTTTGTGTATGTTCCCAAAGGTATTTGAGTTCCAATGGGCTAAATCGGAGGATAACAATTTAAGGAGCCCAGAAAAAGTTCTCTCTCTGGAATTGTCGGAATGTAATTTCCAAGAGGCTTCAACTACAGTAGGTAGAGTGGAATGAGTTAACCAAGACCTAAGACATCTAAATGGTTTTTGAAGCCTAGTTTTCTCTGGGTTTGAATCTAATAAAATTGGTGTATGATCAGAACCTACCCTCGGGAGGTGAGTTACCTTAGTGTCCGGAAAATTCTGAGACCACAAGAAAGAAGTTAGCGCTCTGTCAATTCTTTCGCAGATGTTTGCTTCACCCTTTCGATTATTTGACCAAGTGAAAGGCGATCCATCATATCCCGCGTCCTGTAGTCCCAAAGAATTGATAGTGTTGACGATTAAAGATTTACTGCTGGAGCCTGCTTTATTTCCACCTTGTTTTTCGTCTGGGTCCAAAATAACATTTAAGTCCCCTATCAGAACCCAAGGTTTTTTTATTTGTTGCGCGATGTCTGACATATAGGTCCATTGTTCGATTTTATCATCTGCTTCGACTGCTCCACAAACACATGTGATCATGATATCTATATCTCCCATCCTTGTTTCAAAATGACAAACATTAAACTTAGAAGATATTAATTTCATGTCTATATTGTGGTGCCAGGCTATTGCCAAACCCTTGGCTATTCCCACGGATGAAACGATGAACCAGTCAAGGAAAAGAGAATTCTTAAAAAAAAGAGTCCATTCGAGACAATGGGGCTTTTGTCTCTGCTAAAAACACTATGTCTGGCTTGTAGTATTGGCACAAAAAATTAAAATGGTCCTTGGTTAGGGGAGTCCCAAAGCCCTGGACATTCCAGGATAACAGTTTCATGGTGCTTGAACTAAAAAGAGCCTAACAGGGGAATAGAGGATAGAAGAGAAAGAGAACGGTGTCAAAGGAAGAGAAAGAAAACCTCAAAGCTGACTTATGGACAGGAGTAATGCAAACAAGAAAAAAGGAATTCAAACACAACTAACAGAGATGGATAGAACAGGATGAGATATTAAATAAAACTTGACAAGTAAAATAAGACAGTATTAAAGATTGATTTAACACAGGGCACAAGAAAGAGAGCAAGAGGGAATAAAAAAAAAGAGAGCAAGGACCTAAAAAAGTAACAGCAGAGGAAGATAAAGAGGAACTGGAGATTAAAATATTGTATTCAGGTACTATTATAGACAGAAAAAGGGAAATAAAAAAATAAAATACAGAGCTTACCGACCCTGTAACCACCCAAAACAAACCATTGAATCAGTGTAGTGAATTAGATAAGAGGCAAGACGAGAGTTATCATTTGGATCTGGCTAAAAGGAGTAGCTGCTGGGGACTAAAAGGAGGTAAATATACCCATCAAAAAACTATTCAGGGATAACCAACGACAATACTGTGACAGAGGTGGTTGGATTCTCCATAGAGGGACACCAGAAAAAGAACATAACGAGAAACCATCACATTATTTAAAAACGAAAAAGTTTCTAATGCTGCTGCAAGATATGGCTATCATATAAAAAACAAACTCCAAAATTAATGATCGGCGGAAGTCTTTTTTTTTTTTTTTTTTTTTTTCTTTTTAGCTGAGTGATACCAGGGAGAGGGAAATTTAAATCTGAGAAACACTAGAAACAAAAAACAGGAAACTTTGAGATTTTGATGGAAATAAAAAATGAAACAGATTGAGTGGAGTTGCTGGCTAATGATAAAAAACATCACCGGAAGTAAACTATTTCACGAAAAGAAAGACAACACCAGATAAGAAAATCTGACAAAAGAACCCCAAAATAGCTACAAAACGGAGGTATGTAACGTCGACGCAAATACATTAAACTGGTTGAAAACTATTCCACAAGAAGAAGAAAAAAGAAAGAAATGCACCAGACAGGAAATGTCTGACATGAAACCCCAAAATAGTTTCCATGCATAAGAAAATGTACGAGAAGCCGAGAAATTACAACAAACCACTGTGCAAACTATTCTACATGAAAAAAACCAGACCAAAACCAGTCTGACAAGCCTCAAAATAGTCAAACCACGGTGAAAATCTCTAGCAAGTTTATAGAATATTACTTATAGCCAGCAACACCAAAACCATATCAGTGAAACATTGAAACAAACACTTTAAGGGCACTACCGTGAGATAAAAAAAGAACAAGAAAATACAGGGCTAGGATTACTAAAAAGAAGCAAGACATCTCCCACTATGGATGCTAATGGACGATAAAATCACATGGATAGAGATTCAAACAAAGGATACAAGAATTTATGTAGCCAAAACGATAGATTGCAGCATAAAGAACTTAAGCAGAAAAATAGTCAATAGAATCCCGGAAAGGTAGTAATTGATGATTAACAAGAAAATCAAACCTGGCGTAAAGAGAGGAGATCCTGATTGTAAACAGACGGAAATAGGAGAAGGAAAAAAAAAACCCTGGAAATCTGTGATGTAAAGCTCTAATAACAGCTGTCTATTTCCCGGATTGAAAAAAACAGCCGCAAGCCGGCGGCCATCGATTGGAGGAAGATGAACTCTCGTCTTAAGAATAAAAATTAATACTACGTTTGATTCAATGGTTGCTATTGGGGCTACATGGTTGGTAAGCCAAAAGGAGTTAGCCGGACATGGGAGGTGATTTTTTTCTTAATATTGATTTAGAAATTTCTGAAAACTCGATTTGGGGTAAGCAATTGTTGGTATAATCTAAACAATAGATGAAAGATGAGAAAACTTAATGAATCAATTACATGCAATGATCAGGAGATCGAATTTTTATTGAAATCGGTTGAAGATGACTTGACTCGGTTTATCTCCCGATCCGCGGAGCCCAACACGCCCCAGAAAAATTATCCCTAAACCCATCCCTTTTTATCGGTAAAGATAAATGAATTGATCAAAAAAGAGAGGATGCAAAAAACTTTTATCACCCTTAAAGAGATACATAAGAAGAAAAAAAATCGAAAAAGAGGCGAGCCTGTATTGATAATTCTCCGATCCGAGATCGGTAAAGGTTACAGGATAGATTATGGGATTTTCAGCAGACCCTGAGTATCCAAACAAACAATAAAGACTACAAAGACCTTCAACCCTCTCTACGAAAAAGTTACAAGACATGAAATCAAAAGAAAATCCCACCATCTCCAAGTGATTCATAAGTGACAGTATCAATTTAAATGGCTTGGTTTGGATCAAAAGTAACCCATCCAAATCACATAGCAACACTACAAACAACAGATTTGTTAGGATCCATAGATCCAACCATTTCTCAAGGTTTTTTTTCCAGAATCATAGTAAAACAAGTGACAGAGGCATTAAAGGATCCATAGATCCAACCTTCTGTCCATGATTTTTCAAAATAACACTAACATAGGTAACACAAATAACAAGCATAACCTGAATCGGTTATCATAGTGGTGAATCGGCCGGAGTTGGTCAGGATCTTCATCAAACTCGGTCTAGAACTTTCTGCTGCTAGGGTCTTTAGTAACATTGTATCTTCATGTGTCTTTGGTAAAAATCTTGTTGCTGGTCTTCTAAAACTCTTCGAAGTTGGTGCTAGAAACTTAATCTTCTTCATCAAACAGATTGCAAAATCAGTTGAAGTGAACCTATCAGTATCAGATCTCCAAGTTAAATATAAAAACTAAAACGAGATTAAGAGATAGATGAAAACCTACTTAAAAAGAGAAAGAAAAAACAAGTTAGGGTTTGAATCTAAGCAAGTCAAATTTAAAACCAAAACTCCAAATAAACTTAAAAATCAACCGTGAAAAGGAAATAGAAGTATAGAGTGGAGAAGGGTCACTGTTGTTTTGCTCAAATCCACCCCCGAAGGGGCAGATCTGAACCGGCAAAGATTGAGGCGGCTTAGAGGTTTTTCTAATGTGTTTTAAGGAGAGAGAAAAAGGAGTTTTCGTATTTTCTACCTGGCTAGATCTAAGAGATACATAAGAAGAAAGAGCAAAAGAGCGTCGCTTAAATGGGGCCCCAAAAAACAATTAAGGGCCTCACACTAGAAGACAAAAAAGGTCACGAAAACTTAGTTTGAGTCACCCCTTATCCAAAAAAAAATTAAATGGCTAAACTGCCTTAAATGATTAGTGTTAATAGGTAATTAAGTTAAGTTAATAGTATGGTTAGATTAAAATCAGATTTTAGAATTAAAATTTGGGGAAAAAAATGATTTTGTGTTTTTTTGAGTTGAGAAGAAGAAGAGGAGGTTTTAAAGGGATCATAGACACTATGTCACAACTCAGAGAAATAGTCGTTAATGTCGGGTGTCTATTCCCTGCCTACTCCGTAATGTCGTCAATATACTGTCACAAAAGGTGACGACTTAAACCTACAACTTTTGCAGGTTATGAAAAATCATCAAGGTATTATTTTATACCATAACGACTCTAGTTATCATTTTATCATTTTGACAAAAGGGTCGTTATCATTTTGTCATTTTGTCAAAGAAGAAAGGGTCGTTACATAATAAACTTGAAAAGGGAGTACAAATAAGAAAGGGTCGTTACATAACAAACTTGAAAAAGGAGTAACAAGAAGAAAGGGTCGTTACATAACAAAGGGTCGTTATCATTTTTGTCATTTAGTGGACAAATAATGTATAACCATGAGAGTCGTTATCATTTTTTCTTTATACATAGACGACTCTACCAAATCGTCGTTGTCATTTTTCCGTTATCAAATACATAGTGACGATTCTATTGAATTAAGATGACGACCCTTCCATTTTTTTGGTCATTGAGGTAGTTTGGTCATACAGAGTCATTAGTGTATAAAAAGGGGTCGTCATAGTAGGATCGTCAATTGGTTCTATAATATATTGACGACTCTATTCTGGGGCAAAAAATCTTAAACCCAGAAAAAGGGTCGTTATCTCCTACACCTTAGACATCAACGATTTTTCATACGAATAACATGCAGATGAAAAATCGTTAGGGTATATAACTATCGAGGTTGACAATCCTTATTCTATAACTGTTATTTTTCAGTTAAAAACCGGATTTTGCAAACAAAACATCAAATTAAACGCAAATAAGAAGTAGATTCGTAAGTTTTAGTTCACTTACTTTCTAATTGGGGCCATATCTTCTTCCGATTCGGCCTGAGTCGTTAATATAGTTGTGATAGAGAGTCGAGAGAGAGGGGAGGAGGGGACTGATTATTTTTTTGGGTTTAGAAATGAAAATGAGTTGGGGTTTAATAGAATTTTAAGTTTTAGGTTTAGTGAAGGGTAAAACAGTATTTTCACTATATTTTGTGGTGGGAATAAATTATTTAGGGTGAGAATAAAATGGCTGAGGCCCCTAATTGTTTTTTGGGGCCCCCAATTAATTCCTCCAAAAGAGAAGGGTACTTGCCATTACGTCTTTGAAAATAGGAGTTTCAAAATTCTTAAAAACTAGACACCAAGTAAAGAAAGTGTATTTTATTCGATGTTGAATAGTTAATGTAGCACTCTCCTTATTATGAAAATCCCTTACTTCCTTTCCAGCCAAATGCAATAAATAAGGGCTATAGAGACTGTTAGAGCACGGCTCGGTCGAACTCGGAAGCGTTGCTATCTCAAGCTTGTTTGTCAAGTTTAGTTGCCAAAACTATAAGTCTTGATTTCTAGTCTACTTATAGCTAAGTCTCGGACTAGGATAGAAAGTGTAGTTGAGCTCTAGACTCCACGGCGTTCATCATACAAAGACGAAGAACTACTCAAGGAACTGGTGGAACTTCATCGACAAAAAGGTATGTGGAGACTTGAACTTATCTATCACTCAAAAGTCTATCTACTCTATCTCCTATCTTGAGATCAAAGCCGTATTGCTATATAGACTTCGATCATACACATTTGCTATTTAGAACCGAGTTTATCTCGCTTATCTATTTCTCGAAATATGTGTTGGTAAGCTTTCTCTTTGGCCAAGTTCATCTTTACTCGTGACGAAAGTCATGATAATTGTTTCAATCTCTTGAAAATCGCTTTGATGAAAAATAGTGTGTGAATAACCGCTATATATAACATCCTCTAAGAATGTTTCAATGATTGAAATGAGAGTTTAGAATATATAACCTTGAATGGATATAAACATTGTATGTGTACTCATACTTGTGTAAGTCCATAATCCTTGAACCAAAGTATGCGTACTTTGCTATTTAGGATAACTGGAGCTAAGTCCGCATACCTGTAAGCGTACTGTCGGAAGTTCACATCCCGTGAATTTCCGATGAAGTTTGTGAACTGAAAACAAGCTCAGTCCGGGTACTTAAGTATGCGTACTTAATTGGGTTATTTTTAAAAAACGGTTTATTCGTGAACTAAGACATTTATAAATTAAGGAATGCATATTTGCAAACCAAGGCTATAATGTTCATGAATCGATTCGAGTGAATCAAAATCGTTTTTGTTTCGATTGTATCTTGTATACTTCTATGAGATCTAAGCATTTGAACAAATCTCTAACTAGTTAATTTGAGTCACTTGAACTAGTTATGGTGAAGATAAATAAGGTTGATATGAAAGTGCTCATATGGCTAACCATTGGTTAACTACTGTTGAACCAACTAGGTGTACACATTTAGGTACGGTTACAAAAACCTAAATGAACGTGCATTTCATTTGTGTATGACAAGCTAAGTTCGATCTAACGGTTGAAAGATATTAGCTTGAATCTAATCAGGTTTTCATCTAACGGTGAATATTGAATGCTTTGTTACCAAGGTAACTTAGATTGCAAACCCTGATTTGGAGTCTATATAAAGGAGAACTCTAGCAACTGGGAAACCTAATCCCCACACCTCCTGTGTGATACTAATTGTATAAGCTAGAGTCGATTCTCCTTTAACCTTAGGTTTCTATCGAGACCCTGTAGGTTAACGACTTGAAGACTTCATTGGGATTGTGAAGCCAGAACCAACTGTTTTCTTTGTAGTTGCGTGATCTGATCTTGCTGTTTCTATCGTATCTGAGTACAATCGTAAGATTGGCTTGAGATTGATTTCTCCGATAGGCAAGATAGAAAAGAAGTCACAAACATCTTCGTCTCATCGTTTGTGATTCCGTAATATCTTGTTTCGCCAGTCGATTAAGATTATTGTAAGGTGATTGATAATTCTAGGCTGTTCTTCGGGAATATAAGTCCGGGTTATCGATTGGTTCCTGTTCACCTTGATTTATCAAAAGACGGAACAAAACTCGTAGGTATTTCTGTGGGAGACAAATTTATCTATTCATGTAGACTTTTCTGTGTGAGACAGATTTGTTTATTAAAGTCTTCGGCTTTGGGTCGTAGCAACTCTTAGTTGTGGGTGAGATCAGCTAAGGGAATCAAGTGCGTAGTATCATGCTGGGATCAGAGACGTAAGGAGCGCAACTGTACCTTGGATCAATGTGAGATTGATTGGGGTTCAACTACAGTCCAGACTAAAGTTAGTTTGTAGTAGTCTAGTGTCTTCATCGGCTTAATACAGTGTGTGTTCAATCTGGACTAGGTCCCATGGTTTTTCTGCATTTGCGGTTTCCTCGTTAACAAAACTTATGGTGTCTGTGTTATTTCTTTTCCGCATTATATTTTGTTATATAATTGAAATATCACAGGTTGTGCGTTGTATCAATCAATTGGTAAATCCAATCTTTGGTTGTTGATTGAAATTGATTGATCCTTGAACATTGGTCTTTGGTACCGTTCAAGGTATTTCTCTTGTATTCAATCAGGCTCGCAGATTTCTATTTGTTTGAGTAAGGATTGAATCGAAAAGTTGAGATATAACTCTTTGATATACTTTTAATTAAGATTGAGTCTGACTGTCTAGTTGATTCTCTTAAAAGTATATTGGAGTTAGTCCATACAGATAACTAAGCGAAATATTGGGTGAGGTTGTTGTACCCCCACTTTTTCAATTTGTATCAGAGCAGGCAAACACGTTTAAAGACCTCATAAGTCTGTGTTTGTAGCGATCTGACTATATGGACTATAAAGTCTCTATAAACACTTCACCAGGAATCAATTCTGATCGTCGAGAAAGTTCTGAAAGACTTGTTATTCTCCAGAAAAAGTTGGATGAACAAATCCAGATCAACTCTGATCTTGTTGCAGAAATTGCATGTATAAGGATTTGAAATCTGTCAAAATTTCTTCAATGGATCTGAATAACTCTGTTTACCCTTCTTTGAAGAATGATAGTAAGTCAGATGATAAACAAGGTTTAGGCTTTGTGAAACCTGATAGGACTCAAAAATAGTCAAACGAGATTAAAGATTTTGGTCCATGTATGTTTTGTGATTCTTACAATCACTTTCAACATACATGTATATCCTTCCGAAAAAGTTTAAAAGTTGCAAGTAATCTTCATAAGAAAGCTGAACAACTGCTTACTTCTCTGAAAGGATGTACAAAACTAACAAAAAATCCTAAACATGATAGTAGTGTTAGTATGGGAGATTTTGCTTTAAAATCAACATAACCCTTTCAGTGGTTTATTGACAGTGGATATAGCCGACATATGACTGGTGATCTCTCGTGGTTTGTAACTTCAAGCGACTATGAAGAAGGTCCCGTAACATTTGGAGATGGGAGTTGCTGCTACACAAGCAAGAAGGGGACGATCAAACTTCCCGGCGTTCCTGAAATTGATGATATAGTATACGTTAAAGGTATGACTGCAAACCTTCTTTCTATTAGTCAAATTTGTGACAAAGGCCATAGAGTTGTTTTCAATGCGAATGGATGTGACATTGTAGACAAAGCTGGGAAAGTAATTTTTCAGGGAACTCGTGGTAAAAACAATTGTTATCTTCTTGATACTCAGTTCAGTAACTGTTGCAATTTGACTAAGGTGGAATCTACACATCTTTGGCATGAGCGTTTTGGTCACATCAATTATCGTCTTCTAACTAAGATCATTAATAAAGAACTTGTTAGAGGCATTCCCAAAATCAATGCAAAGATTGATGGTGTATGTGGTGCCTGTCAAAAGGGTAAACAAACGAAACTTCACCATAAATCATCTCGAGATATTCTCACTAAATCTCCACTTGATTTAATTCATATGGACCTCTTCGGACCTATTCAACAACCCACGGTTGCGGGAAAGAAGTACGCTTTGGTTATGGTAGATGATTACACCAGATTCACTTGGGTAGCACTTCTATCTCATAAGAATGAAACCCTTGATGAATTCAAGATTATTGTTAATAGAATCCAGAACGAACAAGGTCTCAAACTAAAGAAAATTAGAAGCGACCGTGGAACTAAATTCAAGGACACTAAGATGTTTGAATTTTGTGACGAATTGGGGATTATTAAATAATACTCACCACCCATTACTCCTCAAGCTAATGGAGTTGCAGAAAGAAAGAATAGGAACATTCAGGAAATGGCCAGGGTAATGATCCATAACAAAAACTTACCTTTAAGGTTTTGGGGAGAAGCTGTCTTCACAGCATGTTATTTGATCAACCGTGTCTACCTACGGTCTAAAACCCTAAACACTCTGTATGAGTTGTGGTACGGTAGAATACCCAACTTATACTATCTCAGAGTGTTCGGAAGTAAGTGCTACATTCTAAAAGATCAAGAACATAGACGGAAATTTGATACCAAAAGTGATGAAGGTATCTTTCTTGGCTATGCCTCTGATAGTCGTGGTTTTCGGGTGTTTAATCTCAGAACCCAAGTTATGATGGAATCTGCTAATGTTATCATTGATGATATTAGTAATTTTCATCATGATAATCCTCCTGCTGAATTGCCTCCAATTGAGACAATTGAGAAAGTCAAAGAAATCCTAGAATCAGTTGAAGTTATCTCAACTGTTACTGATCCTGATATTTCTATCGACGAGGAGAAAAGCACTGATCAAGCTACCCCTTGAACAAGAACGTGTCCCTCCTCGACACCTCTGGGTTCAAAGGAATCATGATCCCAACAGTATTATTGGAGGTAGAGATTCTACTGCCAAGACAAGAGGACAACTTCAAAATATTTGCAATTTTGGTTGTTATCTTTCACAAGTAGAACCGAGAAATATTAATGAAGCTCTTAGTGATCCCTTTTGGGTGAATGCAATGCATGAAGAGTTAAATCAATTTCAAAGACAATACGTATGGGAACTAGTACATTGTCCCTCCAATATCAATATTGTTGGTACCAAATGGATATTCAAGAATAAGTCTGATGAATTTGGCACAATTATCAGAAATAAAGCCAGACTTGTCACTCAAGGATATTCACAGATTGAGGGTATCGATTTTGACGAAACCTTTGCTCCTGTGGCACACCTTGAGTCCATTCGGTTGTTATTAGCTCATGCTTGTTTTCTTAAGGTTAAGCTGTTTCAAATGGACATAAAATCCGCGTTCCTAAACGGAAATTTAAAGGAAGAGGTCTATGTTGCTCAACCTTAGGGTTTTGAAAACCCTGATTTCTCAGATCATGTCCTTAAGCTCAAAAAGGCATTATATGGGTTAAAACCAGCACCTCGTGCCTGGTTCGAAAAACTAACTACTTCTCTTCTTAGGAAAGGTTTCTCGAGAGGTGGAGCTGATAAAACCTTGTTTACCAAATGGAGTAGGAAAGATGTTGTCATTGCTCAAGTCTATGTAGATGATATCATCTATGGTTCAACTTCTGAAAAACTCGCAAAATATTTTCAAGTCTCTCTTGCCAAAAAAATTGAAATGAGCAATGTTGGTGAATTAAAGTTTTTTTAGGATTACAGATTCAGCAACATAAGGATGGAATTTACTTATCTCAGGAAAAATATGCTAAGGATCTTGTCTCAAGGTTCGGTCTGGATAAGTCAACCCAAAAACTGACACCTATGCCCACCACTGGTAAACTACATAGAGATGAGAAAGGAGTGAATGTCGATCAAAACATGTATCGATCTATTATTGGTAGCCTTTTATATCTTACAGCTACTAGGCCTGATATAGCGTTTAGTGTGGGTTGTTGTGCTAGATTTCAGGCAAATCCAAAGTAATCTCATCTTGCAGCTGCGAAAAGGATCATACGATATGTCAATTACATAGTCGGGTATGGTCTATCTTACACTTTTGATACTAACACTAATCTCTTTGCCTATTCAGATGCTGATTGGGCAGGATGTGTGGAAGACAGGAAAAGTACATCAGGGGGTTTCTACTATGTAGGATTGTGTTAGAGCATAGCTCGGTTAAACCCACCAAGTGTTGGTATGTCAAGTTTGGTTGTCATATTTTAGTGAATCAAAACTCATTTAAAGAGTCGCTTGATTACATACTAGAGTCAACTTCGTATAGGTTAGCTTAAAAGTGTTTGGATATGAGACTTACAAGTATTACATGAAGACTTGAAGAATGTGAAGAAGTATGGAGCTACAACGACAACATCATCCTTCCTCTTGAGGTTAGTAATATATTACTTGAACTGTTTCTTTCCCTAATGTATCTTTCAAGTCGTGCATATTGAAAACATAACTGCGAAGCTATGTATGAAACTCTAGTTAGACATGGTATTAAGGAATTCAATACGAGGTTTATTGCTTAACCATTAAACTTTGTATATAAGACATCGACATGATCATATGAATGCTATTGTGATTATGTATGGGTATGAGTGAAGATTTCATCCTAGGAAACAATGTTTTACATTCGTTTAAAGGAAGTAAGTTCATAAACTCATTTTGTGAATCGAAAGGGAAATCGCTAGGCTTATTGGTATTGTTATTCATTGCAAATCTATTTTGAATTACCAATATGTGTGTTTAGTATAACCGCTCATAAACTTGTTTATGTATCTTGGTAAAACTATTCACAAGGCCTGACTTATGTATTGGTATGACTTTTATTAGTGAAACCGATCTTAAGTAATCACTCAAGATGGTATGATCGATGCCTTGTAAATAACAACTTTTATCTAGTCATTGGGGAACCGATCCTAGTAAGAGGTGCAACAAATTTGCAAGAGGGAATCGATCCTTGTAAGAGGTGCAACACGTTTTTAGTAGATGGGGGAACCTATCCTATGAACATGTGCAACAAGTTTGTAGTTATGGGGGAACCGATCCTATGGACATGTGTAACCGAATATAGGTAGTTACCATAAGTTATGGGGAACCGATTCTAGTACCTAGTCAACCGAATTTTGGTAACTAGCGTGACTATGCACAGTACTCACATGGAGGTAGAACCAAACTTGTTTTGGTAGAACCGAGAAACCCATAATTGGTGATTTGATAGGATAATCAATCACATAGTTCTTGGAATTCAGACGAACCAATTCTACACTTGTTTGGAAGTGTGGCAAATCGTTTCCAAGATTGTAAGTATGAAAAAGGACTTACAAAGTAAAAGATGTCGACATACTTTGAACATGTGTAGTAACTCTTATCATTAATTGTTCAAAGATATTCCTTAATAGCTAAAGGAGAATCCCAGGATCGAAATAAATTGAGAATCTTTTATTTAAGGTTTCTTAGTTTATATATGCTATTTAATTTCCAGCAATTAAATGCATATCTTTAGAAAATAATAATTAGTAATGTGCATTTACTGATTATAGATTTTTCTATTGGGATTTCGGTCAATATTTGGACAGTGCATTTCCAGGAATTATGAAAACCGATTTTGTGTTTATTGCATATCTTTGAGAATATTCGGTTTTGGAAATTCCTTGGTATCCAAACTTACTTGTCTATAAATACTTAAGTTTGCATTCCTAGCAAACTAATCCTCAGAGCCAGCAAAACTACCTAGTTGTGTTGTTACTGGTGGAGCCGCCTATTCGGAGAGGAAAGTAACCTAATTAGGCGAAATCTCTTACGGCCGCTCAGTTTAAAGACTTCTTTGGGATTGAGAAGCTCTATTAGTACCGTTGGTGGGTAACTAGATAATTGCGGTTTATTATTAGTTTTCGATTGATTTGATTGACTAACGGTTGTTGAACTTTGATTGCACCTAGTTTGTTTATGCTTGAGAATCTTCTCTTCTGAAATAAGATTCACTCAAACTAGATCGAAGTTTCGACGGGGATCTTTAGACTGTTTGTAGTTCTAAAGACGTCTTGTGATAATCCAACGTTAACAGACTCTGTTCTGTGTGTGATTGATCACAAGATATTCAAGTTGATTGTGTGCAGGTGATGATTGAAGATTAAAGAAGATTTGAAGACAAGAAGACTTTTTGGGTTCATAATCTTTGGTGTGCGCAATACTTGTTTCGGCTGGAAAGGGATCAAACTATAATCGGTTTATCTTTGTGATAGATTGGATTGATTAGTTGAGTAGATAGATTGGATTGATTAGTTGAGTAGATCGGCATCAATACACTTCTTTGTGATTAATAGTATTGATTGCATAGTCTAACAATTACTTCGGTAGTTGTTGAGAGATTGATCTAACGACCCAACAAAGGAGTTTATTGGTTAAACGGAAGAGCCTTTGTCAAACTCAAATCACGTTGTTTGAAAAGAGTTGTTACCGAACAGATTTGTTGTTCCTTTACTGTTTGGAATACGAACTAAAGGAATTGTTCCAAGTGCGTGACTTATTAACAAGTTGGAGGCGCAGGGATACTGAGGAAACTAGGTGAACTATAGGTTTAGTTGCTTGGTCTCAACTATACGAAGTTGGTTTGATTTTGTATAACGGCTTAATTCTGAGAGTATTCAATTCTGGACTAGGTCCCGAGGTTTTTCTGCATTTGCGGTTTTTTCGTTAACAAAATCTTGCTGTGTCATTTACTTTTATTTTCCGCAATTATAATTGTTGTTATTATAATTTAAAGTAAATTACACAAACGTTAATTCCTATTTTACTTGATAGACAATCCCTAGAGTTTGGTTAAGTCCGAACCTATTATCAAGTAAACATACTTCGTTGTTGAATTATCTCGATCTTGTATCCATAGTCAATCATACAAGTTATCTTGTTGTCGTATTGTCTCGATCTCGTATCCATAGACGATCACACGAAGTGTGAACCGATTAGTTGTATTATCTCGACTCAGTCTATAAACAATCACTTTCGGAGAAAGGACTTATAGGTGGAAAAGTTTTAGATTGAGGTATATTTGGGTATCCTCGTATTTTTAGATTGAATCTTGTAGCTTGGCATAGCAAGAAACAAAATTCACAATCTCTGTCTACATGTGAAGCAAAATATATTGATGCAGGCTCATGTTGTACTCAACTCCTCTGGATGAAACAAATGCTTGCTGATTATGGAATTGATACTGGAGTAATGAAAATCTTTTCTGATAACTCTAGCGCGATTCGAATCACTGAGAATCCTGTTGAGCACTAAAGAACTAAGCACATTTATATAAGGTACCATTTTATTCGAGATTTATATGAAAATGGTATCATAAGTATGGATTTTGTGCCTTCCGAGTAACAATTGACTGATATTCTCACCAAACCATTAGATACTGCTACTTTTCAAAACTTACGGCAGTTTATTGGTGTTGTTTTGGTTCATTAGTCGTTCTTAAACTCTTGCCCCTGCACTTATCTCGATCTCTTTGGCAATTGAGTTTGGAACTCCAGTAAGTGTTACTTCAATTCTGCATTTGTTTCAGTAGTTGAATTTCTGTTAAGTATCTTAGTGTAGTTTTCCAAGAAATCCTTCTTTTCTTGAGAAAGTAAGGTCGCTCTTGTTGTTCTTTCGAGAATGACATCTTATGGGGAGAGTTCATAATTGAACTTGTGCTTAATTGCCAAATCTTTGTGGGGAGTGCGGCTGTGGAATATTATAGGGGTTATCTTGTATCTTTATAAACTCCTTGATGAATACATTTAGTTTCGGCTCTATGATTGCATCTAAAAAGTTGGTATGTACTTTCTTTTGGTCATGAAATGTCTCTATGGAAATTTTATTAGGATCCCAATAGTTTTCGTACCTTTGCCAATTTTATTGACAAAAAGGGGGGAAATTAATGTGTAGTTCACACTACAAATACATATGGTTTTCGGATTATTATGTAAGGGGGAGTGGTTTCCATGTGAGATGGAGTATTGACTAGGGGGGAGTGATACATATGTCACGCCCCACTTCGAATTTTAGGTCGGCCGCCCTAAATTACCAAGTATGGCGTACTCATGGACCATTTTACACACTCAAACCATCAAGCCAACAAATGGAAATTGGACTATAGTTTGGAGCATATTAACAATAATTTGTTAAATTTTATTTAATGAATCTGATAAAGGAAGTACCAGTTTAATGAAATTTTTAAGGAAAGAAATTAACTCTCGACACGCAGGTCGACCCAAAGTACTTAAGCATTTGCGGAAGAAAAAATTAGAGTCAAGACTTAAAGAAATAAATAGATATTTCCGCTAAGCACCTAACAAAAATGTAAAGGACCCAGATTTTTCGAAACGAAAGAGAAGCCTAAAGATCAAGCTGCTCCACGATCATGATTTCCTGAAAAATAGTAAGTTGGGTTAGACCCCAACTAAAAGTAGGCTTTCACACGCTTATAACCTCAATAGATTATTCCAATAGTTGAAAAACAGTTAAAACTAAGGAACAAAGAACACAAATTGAACATGAGCAATTAGATAAAATTATCGTTTTAAAAAATAATAATAATGGTTTAGCAAAATCATTATGTTACTGTTAGTTTTTTTTTTTTTTTTGATCGGTCAAAAGGAGAAAATTCATTGAAATAGAGGTACTTAGGGGGGTACCTCAACCCAATAAAAACAACCGACACAAAAAGGGAGACCGAGTTTGGAATCGATCACCCAAAGAAAAGAACAAGGAACCAAGTGAGATTAAGAAAAAAACAAACAAACACTAAACACCTCACATCCACCTCAAAGCGGCCGATAGAAATACGAGTCCCATAAAGCTATTACCATGTTAGCCGTCAAACCCATCATTCTAGTGTTTGCCTCCGTCCAAAAATACGCTTGAATCTTAATATCTCGAATTAAACTTTCCAAATTTCTCTTTTTGTGGTTGAATATTCTAGAGTTCCTTTCTTTCCAAATGCACCACCAAATTGCAACCGGTAAGTTGTTCCATTTACGGTCAAGTCTTTCATCACCCCAATCATAACTCCAAGCTTTTATAGTTGTGGAAATGTTAATATCGTAATTCCAATTGAAGTTGCATCCTTCGGCAAAATAATCCCAAATTCTTTTTGTTCGCCAACAATCATAGAATAAATGGGCACTTGTTTCATCTTCTTCTTCACAAAACCGGCACACCCTATTTACATCCATTCCCCTTCTAAATAGCTTGTCTGTTGTCATCAACCTTTCAAGGTACAAAAGCCATAGAAAAAAGTTTACTTTGTACGGATAATGTCGACTCCAAATGATCTCATTTGGGAAGTTACTATCGCCTTGGTCACAAAGAGAATCAAACCCACACTTAACGTATAAGCATCAACCATATTGTTTCTATCCACCATCCACAATCTAGAATCTACGACTCCTTCTTGAATATTCACCACTTCTAGTAATGAGTTTATGGAAGCAATCTCCCTCATTATGGCTTGAGAATATCTACTTCGAGACATGAACTTCCACTTGATGCTCTTACTCGAAATCTCATATAAACTAGCCACAACCTTCTCTTTTGTTCTTGAAGCTTCAAATGCCAATGGAAAACTATTGCATAAGACGGCATCTCCAATCCAAAAATCTTCCAAAAATCTAATTTTATTCTCCGCACCGATCTTAAATTTCACATGTTTGTTAAAATCCTCGAGCTCCTTATACATATTGTGCCACAAACTACAACCTTTTGGCCCTTTTGGTTGAAGAGTTTCCCAACCAGTGGATGATTCTCCAAATTTTTCCAAAATTATCTTTCTCCAATAAGCATTCTTTTCCGTTCCAAATCTCCACCACCACTTTTTGAGAAGCGCCGAGTTCATGTATTTAGATTTCCGGATTCCGAGTCCACCACCTTCTCTAGATTTTACGATTATAGACCGCCCGACATTATGGATTCTTCTCTTGTTAGAATCATCATTCCAAAGAAAATTTCTTACTATCTTATCAATCTTATTTGTAATGGAGCATGGCGCAAGAAAGATGGATAAATAATAAATGGGCAAACTAGCCAAAACACTTTTGATTAGAGTCAACTTACCTCCTCCTGATAGCGTTCTCCCGTTCCAAGAGGAAATTCTCAAAGAACATGTTTCAAAAATCTTCTCCCACTTTTGTGTGCCACGAACTTTATCACCCAAAGGAAGACCGAGATAAATACTTGGAAAATTTGATCTTTTACACCTCAACATGTTAGCGAATTCTTCGATGTCTTCAACGAGAGATACCCCAAATAAACAACTTTTAGCAAAGTTGATTTTCAAGCCCGATGTTAACTCAAAACATAGAAGTAAATATCGAAGAGAATCTACTTGTTCACGCTTCGCATCAAGAAAAACAATGGTATCATCGGCAAATTGGAGATGGTTAACTTTGGTTCCCTCGTTCTTCACCGAGAAACCAGAAATTTTACCAACTTCTTATGCCTTACTCAACATATGACTCAAAACCTCTCCAACAATGGTAAAAAGAAAGGGGGGGGAAAGAGGATCACCTTGACGAATACCCTTCTCGCTACCAAAAAACCCATGAGTGGTACCATTCACAAGAACCGAAAATTTTGAATAAGATAAGCAATTCCTTATCCAAGTACGCCAAACGCCTCCAAATCCCATTTTAAATAAGACTTCGTTTAAGAAGTTCCAATACACATTATCAAATGCCTTCTCAAAATCTAATTTGCACACTAGCCCCGGTAATTTTTGACGAAGTCTAGAATCCACACATTCATTTGCTATCAAAACTCCATCTAAAATTTGACGCCCTTTAATAAAACTAGATTGAGAAGGAGAGATTAATATAGGAAGATATACCTTTAATCGCTCCGCTAGTACTTTGGAAATAATTTTGTACACGCTTCCTATGAGGCTAATAGGCCGAAAATCCTTTACCTCCTCCACACCAACCTTCTTAGGAATTAGTGCTATAAAGTTGTTCTTTAGAGAAGTATCAAGAATGTTGTTATCATGGAAATCTTTAAACATCTTCATCAAGTCTTCTTTAATGAATTCCCACCCAACAATATAAAATTTCATCGGGAAGCCGTCCGGACCCGGAGCTTTATCTACTCCCAAATCATGAATCGCTTTCTTCACCTCTTCTTCACTAAACGGCCTCTCTAACCAAACTCTCGCATTCTCATCAATACTCTTTAAGCACATATTCTTAATTCTCGGTCTATGATTAGATACTTCCTTAAATGCTACCTCAAAGTGATTCGCAATGCCTTCTTTAATCTCATCTTTGTTCTCGGACCATATACCATTGATACGGAGGTTATTGATGTTGTTTCTTGATCTATTCCTTCTTAACATACGATGAAAATGCTTGGTATTTTTATCACCATCACGAATGGCATTGACTCTAGATTTTTGATGAATGAAAATTTCCTTACGTCTATGAGCCTTTTCAAACTCCACTTTCGCCGTCACGAGCATGTCCACTTCCACCTCGGTTAGAAGTCTATCATCACCAATATCATCCAAAGCTTGCATCTTTTCAAGAGCCGCATCAAAAGCCCTATCTACACTCCCAAAAACCTCTTTATTCCATGTCTTCAATTTCTCTTTCAAGGCAATTAGTTTCTTTTAAAAACATGCGCTTGCGGTACCTACAAAGGAAAAAGATTCCCACCATTCTTTCATCAAAGAAATGATGTTAGTATTTTCTAACCATGATAATTGAAAATGAAATGGACAAGCGCCCCAATCCGTCGCAATAGAACATAATTCTATGGGAAAATGATCCAAAAAAGGTCTTGCATGCCGCCTAATGTTGAGATTTGGAAAATGCTCCTCCTAATTTAAGGAAAATAGAAACCAATCAATTCTACTCTTCTTGTTAGGCGGTCTACTCCATGTGTACTTCGCTCCGGAAATCGGCAAATTCACAAGCTCGAGATCATCACATAACTCATCAAAATGTTTCATAGAATTTGATCTCCTACGACATCCCCTTCGTTCTCCCATGACTCTAATTTCATTTAAATCTCCACCAATACACCAAGGCAAACCATCCCAATATCCATGCAAAGTTGCCAACTCCATACGAAATGTTTTGTTTTCATTCCCAATACAAGGACCATAAGCACCGGTAAGAACCCATCTAAAGTTATCCTCCACATTACGACAAGAAATACTAATTGTATAAATACCTTCTAGAAAATCAACCACTTCAATCATGTCCGAATTCCATATCAACAAAATACCTCCGGATCTTCCATACGAATTTAGAGAGATCCACTTACAAGGAGTTGCACCCCAACATTGACGCACTATTTGATCCGAGCAACTACTAAGCTTAGTTTCTTGAATTATAAGAATAGTAAGTTTCTAACGTTTGACAAGCTTCTTAAGTTTAGATCGCCTATCCGGGTCGTTAAGACCATTGACATTCCAAGATAATATGTTAAACATTAAAACAAAAATGCCCAAAAAATACCAACAACAAACAAAGAGCACCAACTCATTTCCCATCCGCCGTTCCCCCTCCAATTCATCTTTAAATGCATTTGCATGAGTTATGAGAGTCTTAATAACCAAACGTGAGCAATTAATTTCCTCCCTTGTGAATACCACACCTGAGTCACCACCACTGTCTTTTAGTTTACCCAAAAAACTATCAAAATGCTTTGTTAATCCACTACCCATAATTACATCATCATGTTTATCTTTGATTAATTTTCTTCCACTGCCACTGGTTGACTGCGAATCTTCTTCAATTTCTTTAGTTTTCTCAACACTACCCTTAGAGTTCAGAGAGCCATAGTTAACAGAGCTTGAAGTGCTAGAAAAAACTTTTGCACGATCAACCATTTTTTCCTTCAGTTCTTTTCTAAGACTTCTAAGAAAGGATTGTGAATTATGTTGGCTACCATTCTCAAGCCCAAACCCAGGAGCACATTTAAGAAAAACAAAACCACCCATGAGAACTCCCCCGTAACTCGTACTCCCCCGTAACTCGTACTTTACAACCGACAATTCCTCTCTAATACCTCGAAGTGCATTTTACTATCTATGCACCAAAAATCCAACGGTACACTATAACGAATCCCATTTTCCGCCTCGGTCCACTTAATTAACCAACAGTGCATTAGAAAAATAAGTGTTTTCGTCGAACTTCCCATCCCAATAGAGACATGGAATATTATGCAACCCCTCAATCATCGCATTCTTAATTAAGGAGAGTTGAGCCACAATATCAAAAACACAAATAATACTATGACAACGTGCAAAAATAGCGACTAATCATCACTTTACTATCATCTCCATGATATAAGAATATTGTACTTATCCCCGCTTACACCTTACAGACTATGCCCCTAATTCAAAACCGCCAATTGATCATAAAAATAATCCAAGTTAGGGTAACTGCCTACAATCCAAACAAGAGTATAATGGAGGGAAACTTATGTACAAGTAAATAAATGACTTTAATCGTGGTTGTTTATTTTCCCACACTACTAATTTACTTGGTGATCTGTGAACTCCATACATTAGTCCAAGGACATATAAAAATACGCACCATTAAGTTTAAACATCTCCCCATGGCACCTAGTAGTATATGCCTATAATACTTTACTATAGCACCGTGTGTACAGTACTATCAACCAAGCACAACAAGTCGACCAAATCCAACCAAAGTCAAACCACACATTTACCCAATTTTTAACTAATTAGCTATTTGATCACAGGGATGTTTAACTCCCTCTCTTATATCTGACCTGGGATAGATATATAGGATCCTATCATATCGGTTTAGAACTAATCCGTATGATATACTACAAGTGGAAAAAATTAACATCTACTGGAAGTACGAGTTTTCAATGCCAGCCTAATAAAACAAAAGCACCATGCTCGTTTTATCCGCCCGTCAATGATATGATTGAATTCAATCCGTAACAAAGAAGATCTTGAAAAAGTTCCGAAAATGCAAAATCAAGGTTTACTGGCATCACAGATTCGATAAAACAAAACTCAAAACTCCGTTGCCAAGAAAAATCCATTAATTCCATTGGATTAAGCTATAAACGCCATAAGGGATAGAAAACCTACCTGTTCCTCCAACCCCAATCAACCTTTAGCCTCTACTCAATCTCCCTTCCTCGTCCAAATTAGAGCCGCTAATTCTCGTTCCCTATTGTTCCTGTCTCTTTTAGGTTTCGTATAAAATAGGAACCCTAATTTTTTTATTTATATGCGGTAATTAAATTCTAAAAACAAAAAAGAATATGGTTTCTCTAACACCAATTCTGGTTAACCAATTAAATGGGTAAACGGGTTTAGCACACACAGTACCTAAAACAATTTTTCCAGCCCATAAAAGGAATATACAACTAATTTAAGCGGTAAAAATGAAAGAGGGGGTTTACAACATATCACCATAGTATTGTTGTCAAAGTTGTGATACAATTGAACTTTGATGCTGTGTAATAATACTATGACATTGTGTAACAATGATTGAGAGCTATTGTTTTCTCATTGTTGTGGCTACGGATCTTCAACAACGGTGATGCTGATTTGAATATCTTTGGAATCATTGGAGTACTTGGAAGTGACGAAGATTTCGAGTAATGTTGAAGAACCAAAGAGATCATGCATGTGGATGAGAAGTTGCAAAGTTTATTTATTTTGTATTCCATATGTATTGATAGTTTTGTCACTAAAATTGACAAAGGGGGAGATTGTTAGAGCACTGCTCGGTCGAACTCGCAAGCGTTGCTATCTCAAGCTTGTTTGTCAAGTTTAGTTGCCAAAACTATAAGTCTTGATTTCTAGTCTACTTATAACTAAGTCTTGGACTAGGATAGAAAGTGTAGTTGAGCTCTAGACTCCACGGCGTTCATCATACAAAGATGAAGAACTACTCAAGGAACTGGTGGAACTTCATCGACAAAAAGGTATGTGGAGACTTGAACTTATCTATCACTCAAAAGTCTATCTACTCTATCTCCTATCTTGAGACAAAAGTCGTATTGCTATATAGACTTCGATCATACACATTTGCTATTTCGAGCCGAGTTTATCTCGTTTATCTTTTTCTCGAAATATGTGTTGGTAAGCTTTCGCTTTGGACAAGTTCATCTTTACTCGTGACGAAAGTCATGATAATTGTTTCAATCTCTTGAAAATCGCTTTGCTGAAAACTAGTGTGTGAATAACCACTATATATAACATCCTCTAAGAATGTTTCAATGATTGAAATGAGAGTTTAGAATATATAACCTTGAATGGATATAAACATTGTATGTGAACTCATACTTGTGTAAGTCCATAATCCTTGAACCAAAGTATGCGTATTTTGTTGTTTAGGATAACCGGAGCTAAGTCCGCGTACTGTCGAAAGTTCACATCCCGTGAATTTCTGCTGAAGTTTGTGAACTGAAAACAAGCTCAGTCCGGGTACTTAAGTATGCGTACCCGTATGCGTAATTAAGTGGGTTATTTTCTAAAAACGGTTTATTCGTGAACTAAGACATTTATAAATTAAGGAATGCATATTTGCAAACCGTGGCTATAATGTTCATGAATCGATTCGAGTGAATCAAAATAGTTTTTGTTTTGATTGTGTCTTGTATACTTCTATGAGATATAAGCAATTGAATAACTCTCTAACTGGTTCATTTGAGTCACTTGAACTAGTTATGGTGAAGATAAATAAGGTTGATATGAAAGTGCTCATATGGCTAACCATTGGTTAACTACTGTTGAACCAACTAGGTGTACACGTTTAGGTACGGTTACACAAACCTAAATGAACGTGCATTTCATTCGTGTATGACAAGCTAAGTTCGATCTAACGGTTGAAAGATATTAGCTTGAATCTAATCAGGTTTTCATCTAACGGTGAATATTGAATGCTTTGTTACCAAGGTAACTTAGATTGCAAACCCTGATTTGGAGACTATATAAAGGAGAACTCTAGCAACTGGGAAACCTAATCCCCACACCTCATGTGTGATAATAGTTGTATAAGTTAGAGTCGATTCTCCTTTAACCTTAGGTTTCTATCGAGACCCTGTAGGTTAACGACTTGAAGACTTCATTGGGATTGTGAAGCGAGACCCAACTATTTTCCTTGTAGTTGCGTGATCTGATCTTGCTGTTTCTATCATATTTGAGTACAATCTTAAGATTGATTTCTCCGATAGGCAAGATAGAAAAGAAGTCACAAACATCTTCGTCTCATCGTTTGTGATTCTGCAATATCTTGTTTCGCTAGTCGATTAAGATTATTGTGAGGTGATTGATAATTCTAGGATGTTCTTCGGGAATATAAGTCCAGGTTATCGATTGGTTCCTATTCACCTTGATTTATCAAAAGACGGAACAAAACTCGTAGGTATTTCTGTGGGAGACAGATTTATCTATTCATGTAGACTTTTCTATGTGAGACAGATTTGTTTATTAAAGTCTTCGGTTTTGGGTCGTAGCAACTCTTAGTTGTGGGTGAGATCAGCTAAGGGAATCAAGTGCGTAGTATCCGGCTGGGATCAGAGACATAAGGAGCGCAACTGTACCTTGGATCAGTGTGAGATTGATTAGGGTTCAACTACAGTCCATACCGAAGTTAGTTTGTAGTAGGCTAGCGTCTGTATCAGCTTAATACAGTGTGTGTTCAATCTGGACTAGGTCCCGGGGTTTTTCTTTATTTGCGGTTTCCTCGTTAACAAAACTTATTGTGTCTGTGTTATTTCTTTTGCGCATTATATGTTGTTATATAATTGAAATATCACAGGTTGTGCGTTGTATCGATCAATTGGTAAATCCAACCTTTGGTTGTTGATTGAAATTGATTGATCCTTGAACATTGGTCCTTGGTACCGTTCAAGGTATTTCTCTTGTATTCAATCAGGCTCGCAGATTTCTATTTGTTTAAGTAAGGATTGAATCGAGAAGTTGAGAATAACTCTTTGATATACTTTTTATTAAGATTGAGTATGTCTGTCTAGTTGATTCTCTTAAAATTATATTGGAGTTAGTCCATACAAATTGCTAAATGAAATATTGGGTGAGGTTGTTGTACCCCCACTTTTTCAGAGACCATGTGCCACATCCGTAACTGCTGAGTAAATTGTAAAGATAACCCCAAGATAGCAAGGTAGTGAAATATCATCTGGCATAGTGAAGTCGCAATGCAGTTTATCTTTAAAGTTATTCCAGATATTTCATGCAAACTCACAGTGAAGAAACAAATGTGTGATAGATTCATATTGGTTACAGAAAAGACAGGTTTGTGGTACAGCAATTACCTTCTCCTTAACAAATCTCTAGCATGTAAGCTTTTTTGAGTTAGAGTTAAAAGAAATAAGCATATTTTAGGTGGCAACTTAAGACCCCAACCAAATTTAAAGATATGCCGTTGACCTGACTCATAATTGAAATTAGCAAGCATATCATTTGTTGACCTGCAAAGGAATTGACCTTTGTAACAAATAGTCCCGACAATTTCATCATCAGCTCGTGATATTGATTCCTATGCATATTATGTTTAGAGATCTTATAATACTTGTTGACACAATGTGGGTGTTTAGATGGGCTTTGTGATTTATGTTGAGAGTAACCACTGTGGACTTACTACGGTAATATATGCCAAGAAAATTATCAATTCCAGCTAATGTTTCTCAATCATCAATTTTGAATATTTGCTTCTAAAAGACAAAAAAAAAACGTGTGGATCTTTTTCCTAGCTAGTCTGAGGTATACCATTTTCTTCACCCATCTAGATGAGAGGGATAAGGTGTGTCTAAAAAGGGTGAAAGTACTAAGTTACCTCACTATATATTAAAACTTAAAAACTTGAATCATATCTATTAAATTCCACTCTCTCGGATACTTTTCTATCAACCCATTCCTTTTAATTAGGTTTCTGATTCATTCATAGATCAAAATTATTAAAAAAAAAAAAAAAAAAAAAACCCAGAAATTTAGGCTTTCTGGATTTATCCAAGATCGAATGATTGTTCTTTGTGTTCTCCGTGGTTGAAGAACATGAACACGGAATCGGTCGACGTGGACATCCACATAAACCAATTCTTGTTAAAGAATGTGTAAACTTACCTGCATATTTTATATGCTAGAATCGGCCATTATAAACCTCTACACATGCCGATTGTTGCAGTCGGTTTATAGAAACATCTACATCTGCCAATTGTTATAACAGACCTTTCTATAAATAAATGCCACAACCGATTTATAAAAATATCTACATTCGCCGATTGTTGCAATCGACCTATGTATAATTAATTTTTTACCGATTCTTAGTGTTCTTCGTGAATGAAGAACATCAACTCAGAATCGGCGTATAAGGGTATGAACATCCATCGATTCTTAGTTTATTTAAATAATCATAATAATAATAAAGGTCCTCTGAGGTGGTTTTCAATAATTAATAATAATAATGTTTTAGTGATCAATTAACATAAGTTGATTTCTAGGTTAACAAAATTAAACATCCATTAATCACTTGAATTAACATAATCAAGCAGGGGTAAATTAGCCATTAACAAAAATAGTTGGTTACGGATCTTTTGAGTTTACTTCAAAATGAACCATTTTTGTCTTCTAGTGGTACGCCTCATATAAATGAGGTAAGCCTCAAACTAGCCAGGTTGGTTTCGGATGGTTGTTGTTATGATTTTTTTCTATTTTTTTTTTGAAGCATGCAATTATATAAAGAAATGAGTCACTATTACACGCGGGTATGTAGTACGATTAATCATGTAGTACCCATAGAGTCATATAGGGCAATTTGATTAAGGAAATCTGGGATTGCCAGATTCCAGATTTTAGTAGATAAATTTCCCGTTTGACTTCCATCTGCTGCGTGATTGGCCATGCCATCTGACGCATGATTTTCTTCCCTATAGTTGTGATGGATTGCTGCTTGCGGAATCTGACTCATTCTCTGCTTTATTTCATTGATCATATCAGAGACATACCAAGGGGGAGCAGCCGGAGATATAACGAACCGAAGAAGGTTTTCTAAGTCTGTTTCAAATAAAACTTTTGGCCATTGCCTTTTCGTGGTTGTTCTAGTTGTCAGAAGTAAATCCCAAGTTTCTGCAATTAATGCAGTCATTGTTCCTAGTGGTTGTTCCATAGCCATTACTGTCCTTACCTCCGAGTCTCTGCAAATGAAACATGCACCCGCAAATCCAGGGTGTCCCCTAGCAGCTCCATCCGTGTTGACCCGCAAATGAATAATAGTCAGTATATGCATTCAAAAGCAAAAAAAAAAATAATAGAATAAACTAATCTAAATTATTATTATTGTTAGAATAAACAATAATCTAAAAACGGGTAGCTATCTCAGCTAGTCATCCCCGTTCCACAAAGGTTGATGCGCTCCAGGAGGTCCCGGGTTCGAGTCCCCGATGGCGCAATATTGCATAATTTGACATGGAAGGTAGAGTTAGCTTTCCCCCCTTGCGACATAATCAGTCCCCTTATCCGCTTCGGCTCCCTTGACTAGTTCCTCATGAGGCTCGCTAGTAGGCTAGCACAGCAACCTGTTAAGCTAATCTAGTAGTGTGTTATTGGAGCTTAGCCTGTTAGGCTTCAAACTAGTTTCTTGTAATAATAGTCTTTATCCATAAAATAATAAATTATTAAAAAATCTAGAATAATCATTTTAGTATTAAGAATTATTCATCTAAAATAAAAAACATGAACCGAAACCGTTTTTTTTTTAACCGAACCGAAGTCCAATGATATATGTGTGGTTGTCAGTTTTGGATAACCGACAAACTCGGTTTCAGTTATGTTTCTACCCTAAAACCGAACCGAAAAACCGATGGTTAAACCAATTACTACATACCATCAAATATTATTAATCTTGTCCATTGAACCACAAGTTATATATATAAATAAAATCACAAAACCCTAACATTATTTACCTTCTCTTTTCTACCGCCTCTTCTTTGCGTACACCAATTTCTTCTTTTTTATTCTTCACGAGATTAAATTTGGATTGATTCATGATATTCACCTAAAACTAAAACCCATTTTGAGGAATTTTTGTTGTTTCATGGTCTTCTTCAGCAAAAGCGTCAACAACTACATCTTCTGATCTTGTTATTAACGATACCACGAATTCTATCTTCCTCTGCTACTGCTTCTAATTCAGCATTTAGTTTAGCAGATAGGCTATGTTTGGGTAGCTTGCCTTATAAAGAAAATAGAGAATTTTATCATTAGATGTTATGAAGTTGGGATTAATAAAACTGTTATTGTTGAATTCATGGCTAATCATTTACCGGTAACCTTATCTTCTTCTAAAGCTTTGATTTTTAAAATCCATATCTTAATTAATTCTGGGTCATTTACATGCCAAAGGTGCAGATGGGTTCTTTGTAGAAAGGGAAAAATTATCTTGGGTTTTAATTTTTTTGTTAGATTGATCTACAATTATTGTGGTTTTGAGTTGTGGGTTGTGTTTAAATATTTCAATCGGAACCATTTATAAGTGCATGGATGATGCTGTGTTTTTTCTTTTTATTTATAATTCATTAATGGTAAGAAATTAGTACATAACTTTTTTTCTTTCAACTATGTTATGTGTAACTGTGTTTAGATTTATTACTTGTAATTAATTAAGCTCTAGTTTCAAAAAAAAAAAAAATCTTCTTCTTGGTACCAAGCCTTGAACCCATGACCTTCTCGCAGCGGGAGTAGGAAACTAAACCATGCACCTAAACCATGCACCTATACCACTAGGGCCAAGGAGGCGTTGGTTCTCTAGTTTCAATTGAAATGGTGAATGTAACCATATTTTCAGATGTGAATGCGATCCTCCATTTTAATATCATTCGAAGAGAAAAAACAAAAAACGTACTAGAATCGGTTAATCGTAATCGTTCGGTAATTAGGCAAACCGACTCTGCTAGGTTGTAAACCAAACCGATTGTACAAATAGTTTTCACCAGTTTTATGCTGATAACCAAACCGAACCGAACCATGTACAACCCTAGTTGCAGTGGCCTATATACTATCCCAAGGCATGACCAATACTTGGACAATACTCAGAAGTCTATGTTGCATGCAAAATGCATCACTGTTGGGCAATAACTAAAGCAAGTGCATCAAAATTTTCAAAAGGACAAAGAAAATAGAAATCCTAAAAAAGGACCGTAAAATTATTCAAGTTTTATAAATAAAAAGGATCCAAATATGGATTTAGAGAATTCCAAAATAGATTTAGGGGAAAACGTACATAAATACTTTAGGGTTCCAAGTTTGATACATTTTGTTTCATCAAACATTTTTTCACTTAATATATTGCCACTTATTTTTCATGAAATAATGATTGTACTTGTAAACCAAATCTCATTGAATTTTTCATCAACCAAAGTCATATGGGTTCTCAATACCTATCGATGAAGTTTGTCTTCTTCAATTAAACCATTTATACCCATGCCCATTTGATGGAATTCTTCGTGAACCCATTTTTTTCTTAAAAAGAAATCATTCATATTGATTTTTGATAAACAGCAAGTGAAACAAAGTTTCAACCTTGTTTGTCGTTCATAAATAGAATCCGCGATGAATTCAATCACACAGTCTTATTGCCGTTAAGGTGGATTTTTCATTTCTAATTGCACCTAAGTATACATTATAAATATGATCTGATTCGATAAAAAGGAGAAGAAGTATAAGTTGATCAAATCTCAACTTAATGGGTCACGGTATGAATTCTTTAAATAAGTTAATCAAATCTCATCCATCAATTTTAAATTATCTAACGACTATGACTCACTGTTAAATCTTGCAAAAATTCAGCTTGTCAATTGATCTGTATTATGTTTGACTTTTTATAGGTGGTTAATAGGAAAAAGTACAATTCAAAAGTGAAATTGTTTTAGAAATTCCAAGGTAGGTGACAAATATAGGAAAAGTGTGGGTGGCAAATAGGTGAAACCTTTCTAAAAACTCCAAAAACATAAGATGTGGTCATACCCTAATTTAATATTTTATTTTCCTTTTCTATCCTTATTTTATTATTTTAATGACAAATACTACCCTTAAATTTTTATATCATCAATTTTTTATTTCGAATGTTTTATTCTTAAAAAATTGTTATCTTTCATTTCCACACTATTTTATATCCTATTTCACACACCTTTTTTTGTTTAACTACTTTATCAATTATAACAGTAAGAGCAAATATTAAATAATTATTTAATTTTAGCTTCTTCTTTTTTTGAAAATTATATCTATAACAAAATTTGGTTTTTTTTTTACACATCACACCACAGCAGAAAAGTGTTTTTATAAAACTCACAACAATACCAAATTAAACCTAAGTATTCGTCATGGTTACAAAGATATAAATTTCTCAGCTGAGAAACTTGCTAACAAAGGTGGAAGAATGAGTAGAGGTAATTATTTACGAGAGTTGATATTATACGGATCCCCATAGCAAACCATGAGTACCAGGGGCAGATGTTGTTGGCGACTTGGATATTTATAAGATATAATATAATGGATTTGATTATGATCCCATCATAGTATGGTACTGAATCACATCGACTCGTTAATTATTTGCTCCTCTTTCTGTCATGCCGTGCATGCATGACTCATGATCCAACATGAGGCAAGATTGAGGAAGCCTTTCTTTGGGGCAGCACGGGAAATGGGGCAACAAATTTCGTTTCAGGTTATACTTTGTTGGCCTAAATCGTGATGAGAAAAATAAATAATGGACTCATTCTAAAAGATGAATGGGCAGCTTAATTTTTTTTAAAGAATCAGAAACAGAATTTCTTTCCTTATCGTTCTCTCTGTTGAGAACATTGTTCTTCGGTTGCCATGCTTCCTCGCTCTAATACTCAACGTCTCCACTTCTAATTTCATGGTGAGTAGAATTAATTAATGATAAGAGTGGATTATCATTCATATATAACAATCATGATTTTTTCTTCAATTTAATCTTGTTATTTTCTAGGGAAGAAGCTTAAAATCCCTAAATTGTATTTTTTAGAATAAACTTGAATTCCTTTTTTTTTTTCTTTTTTTTTTAAAGAAATATGGCTTTGCACTTTCCATTAAAACTTATTATTAACATGAATTACTCCTTTCATAATACTTGATCTTTCAGTTCGAACTCAATAGTGCATTTTTGTCACTACCGCTTGATCTTGACATCACGAATTATGTTTTGTTTGTTACAAATGCCTAGTTTCAGTTTGAAATTTAGGATTTCTAATTGAACTCAAGAACTTGGATACATTGGAAAATGGGATTATCGTAACACTGTATAAATGTGAATACGGTTGGTGAACTAGGCCATGCTTTAAACTGTAAAATGGGGCAAAAAATTTACTGCCGTTTTGGGGCAGCAAAATCTCAGGGACGGCCCTGGAAATGCTTTCCTGTATTTTACATGGCAAACTTTGGACTTGCTAAAGTAATGTTTGGTTTCTCCGTGGTAATCGCTTAGCGTGGGTACATATTTCTTGTCACCGTTTTGGACTATGTATAGAAGCTCTCTCTTAAAGAGCATCAAGAAGCTTCCATAATTTTTGTCGGTATAATATAATGTTAAATTTACTGGGTGACTATATTAGTGATCTAGATTCAACACTCACTCTCATTATATCTTTTACTGATAAAAAATATATGCATGGAAACCTAATTTAATATATTAAATAATTAAAATAAAACAAGTGAACATGCTTCGAAGAAAGAAAAACAAAAGAAGAAAAATAATAAATAGAAGTGAAAAAGCTTGTTGTTAACCTTGACATATATTCTTGTTTGATTATGCTATTGTCTTCGTTAACTCGAGTCTAAGTTAGGGTGCTATAAACTCTCCCGTAGGCTTTGTTATAGCCAATCAAATGATGGGCTACATGAAGTGACGAAGAAATATTAACAAAGATAAGGAAAATAAGAAAATGGATCAGATTACTAGGAATTTTTTCTGGGGTCATGACTCGTCGATTAGGAAACTCCATCCTATGGGTTGGGATAAATTATCCAAACCTAAACCGGAAGGAGGTATGGGAATTCAGAAAAGTTTGGAACACAACAAAGCACTACTACTTAAAAAAGTATGGCAACTACAAGATCAACCTGATCCGATCTATACAGCCATGTGCAGAGAAAAGTATTTCAACAATACAACCTTTTTCCAATCCTCCCAACGACCCTCAGCCTCAGCTAGCCCCCTTTGGAAACAACTTTCTTCCCTTATGTAATCTATCACACCCTACCTTTTTCACCAAATTGGAAATGGAAACACTACCCCGACAACTTCCAACTGGATTCCGAATTACCCTCCGCTACAACAAAACCAACGCCAAGACTTTTCTTTGGTTTCCGATCTAATAGACCCAATTTCACATTCATGGAACCATGATCTTCTGGCAAAACTTCCGCAATCAGCTAGGGATAGGATTGTTAATACCCACCTACCGCAATATGGTTTACCAGACAAAATCGTTTAGCCGTTCACGAGATCCGGACAATATACAGTAAGTTCCAGGTATCGTATGTTAACTCAACTTCAACATCATACCACAGCTACCCATCAGCTTCAACCAACAAAACACATCTGGACATTAACCTGCCCCTCAAAAATACAGCTTTTCTTATGGAAAGCTATAAATGAAGGCTTACCTACCTTCACATTATTACATAAAATACCCCTCACCTTCTCAAACCTATGTCCTAGATGTAATAGTTACCCAGAAACAGCTGAACATATACTCCTTATATGTCGGTATGCTAGAGAAGCTTGGGATTCTCTATTCAATCACCACGTGGTGTCTCATTTTTTCTAACACCGTCGACCACAACCAATTACACAATCATCCACCATCGGCTAATTACTGCAGATCAACCAAATAAAGGATACTACAACTTCATTTTGCTTTCTCTTTTGGGAACTATGGCTAGCCCGTAATGATCTCATATAAGGAAGAAAATACCTAACTCCTACCAATACCATCAACATAGCAAAGCATATGCATCATGAATATACATGGGCGAACACGGTGCTTCCTCCATCCCTACCCGGGATGACTCCTACGAAAAACAACACCTCACATTGTCGGTCAACCAAAACAATTCAAGTTGGATGGAACCCCCCAGGACCACACTGGATAAAAAATCAACTCTGACGGAGCTGCCAGAGGACATTTAGGACCAGCGGGAGGAGGTTTTATTTGCAGGGACCCAACAACATCAGTCATTGTTGCAATGGCTCAACCTCTGGGAATCACCACTGCACTGATAGTAGAGACATGTGCATTGCTTATGGCCCCAAGAACGGTAAATATCCACCAATGGACTAAAATCTACATTGAATCAGACTCACGGACGCTAGTCCATTTTATTAATAGCCAAACAGAGCCTCCATGGCACCTTAAAGAAATGCTTGCTGAAATTACAAGAAAACTAAGCGATATTCCCCAGTACAAAATTCAACACAACCACAGGGAAGCCAACCAGGTTGCAGATGCTCTTGCAAACTATGCGACAGATAATAGCTAACAGGAAGTATTACAAACCAACGTCTGGGAATATACTATCCCAATTTTTTGAAACAATTTGTAATCAATGACTCCAGGAGTTACACATTTCCCTATGTAATTCCGTGTTAATTTCAATCTAATATATTACGCTTCTAAAAAGAAAAGAAAAAATCAGATTCATATGTGGCTTCTTTAACCTTTTTTATCAAACTAAACAAAGTAAGGGTAATTCCTATGGCAATGTTCAAATGAATTTTTTTGTTGAGCCAGGTGGATGGTCAAATAGGAATTTGCACTATGGAAAAGAAGTGGACGATTGACCGTTAAGCACCCAGACGAAGTTCCAGCGCTGGTGCATGTCGTTCAAACGCTGGCACTCGTAGTTCCAGCGCTGACGCTCCTGGCAGAAATGCGAGCGATCGCAGCAGTGCCGGTGGCGTTTGGATCAAGACCGCCAACGGATAATTTTAAACTGTCTCCAGAATGGCTAGTTTCTACCTCCATAAATACATCTCGAGTTTGATCTCATAAATTCACAACAATCTTTTATCTGATCAATCTTTTCTTAATTTTAATTTCTTTCAATTTTCAACCATGAATTCTGATTTTGATTCTTCTGAGGAAGATATGGAGATGGATGAAATGTTGTACGAAGAAGAGGAAGAAATGTGTATGGAGTTTTTGCGTCAAATGGATGAAGATGCAAATCAAGATAGAAGAAGGCGAAATTTTATGTTGCAACTACAATCCTGGATCATAACAAAGCCTTTAGAGCCATATGAAGTTGCGACTAGAAGATGGACGTGGCGAGATCGACATTTTTACCGTGAAAAGATGATGCATGATTATTTTAATCATGATTGTGTCTATTCCGGTGAGGATTTTCAGCGACGATTCCGCATGGGCCGCAACTTGACGCAAAGGATTATTGCCAAGCTTTGTCAGGTACAACCTTTATTTAATTATCAGTATGATGTACGACATGTATGAGGCTTTAGTCCCGAACAAAAGGTCACTGCGGACCTCCGTATAATATGTTATGGGGTACCAGCGGATTCCACGGATGATTACATCCGTATTGGGAAAACAACTGCCTTTAAGTATCTCAAATTGTTTTGGGAAACAATAGTCGAGCATTTTGGTCCAACCTTTTTTAAGAAAGCCTACTCAGGAAGATGTTCAAGAATAACTGAAGAAAACACCACGAGGGGTTTTCCAGGAATGCTAGGTAGTCTTCATTGCATGCACTGGATGTGGCATGCGTGTCCGGTTGAATGGGCAGGCCAATATAAGGGTCATTATCCAAAACCAACTGTAATTTTGGAAGATTCAGCTAGCTATGATTGTTGGTTTTGGTATGCCTTTTTTGGACTCCCAGGTTCGAATAACGATCTCAACGTTTTGTATAAGTCACCATTGTTTGAACATCTTAAGAATGGGATCGCGCCGCACTGTAATTTCACCATCAATGGTCATCACTACACTCAGGGTTATTATTTAGTGGACGGAATCTATGCAGAATGGTCAACTATGGTTCAAGCTTATAGTCAGGTAGGTTTTGGACCGACGACTTTGAAGGATATGAAGTACTTTAACACCCAACAAATGAAATGCAGAAAGGATGTTGAATGCGCTTTTTGCATACTGAAAAGAAAGTTTGCCATCATAGCTGGGCCGGCACACTTTTTTGATCTTCAAGAAATGAACAAAATTATGCTGACTTGTATCATTCTGCATAACATGGTCATTGAAGAAACCAGGCGTGACCCAACCTGGACTAGTTTTCCAGATGAAGATTTGAGGCCGAATCTTATGGTTGAGCATGGGCGTCCGGCAAGAGAATATAGATTTGCCACTGACAGACTCCAAAACCGGGAATCTATGGACAACTAAAACAAGATCTAACTAAGCACCTTTGGGATTTAAAATGAGCAAGAGACGGTGCGCGGGGGCGAGGCAGAGGGAGAGGCAGATATATGTCATTTTCAATTTAGTGTTGTTTATTTTAATTAATATATTTTTTTAATTTAAAATTGTTTGTTTAAATGACTACACTTAAAATTAAAAATAAGGCAATTATATTAAAAGTAATTTTAAATAAACGAGTACAATTAAATTAAACTTAAACAAGAATTAAAATCAGTTATCAAAACTGTATTCATCTTCGTTTTCTTCCGAGGCATCATCTTCGTCTTCTTCTACATTCATATACTGGCCAGTTTGTTGAGGGACTTGTTGTTGTTCGGCCGCGACTTGTTGTTGTTCGACCGCATCCATTTCTTTAGTCCATACAACAAGTTGTCGTTCATTCATTATTGAAGTGTTCAAGGAGAGTAACTTTCTTAGCTTACAATCCCTGTAGTATTGTTCTCGCGAAAGACGACTTTTTTGTTGATTATTTATAGCAATGCCACGGTCCCTGGCTCTATCTGCTTCTATCTTCATCTTGAATTCCTTGTGATCAGCATAGTTGAACTCGCTTGAACCTCCTTCTAATGCTCGTTGGGCTGCGTCTCTCGCTGCTTTTGCAGCTTTCTGACCCCCTCATCTTCTTCTTTTGACGTTGGTATTATCGTCTAGATTAGTGTTGTGTTGTTCCTGACTACTTGGAGACCCGGTATATGGAGATCCAGTTCCATCAGGTGAGGAAGCAGGCCCTCCATTCTGAAAATCTTGCGAGATTGGACCATGTGGTGATCTTGCAGGCACTTGATTACCTTCCAGCAAGTATGGATTAAACTTGTTAAGCACCCTCAAAATGGTGAAACAAGTTTCATGTTGGAAGCTCGATTTGTGGGATCTTTGTTCCACATCCTGTTCGCCTTCACCACTTCTTCTGTTGCGCCACATTTGAGTGATCAAAGCTACATATTCACTAACGGTTGCTGAAATTGCGTGAAAACGATGAAACAACCCATCGCCATCACGTCTATTGGTGTTACAGGTTTCTTCACAAAAATTTTGTAAAATATTATCATAAAAAGTTTTTTTTTCTTGATAAATACCATTGATTTCATCTAATGTATATAATACATAATTTCTGCAAATCGACTCATCTTCATCCATCGTATACTTGACACCACGAATTCTTGTGTTTCTTGGTTGTGATTGTGGTGTATTTTGTTGTGTTTCTTGTTGTGATTGTTGTTGTGACTGTTGTGGTGTTTGTTGGTGTGATCGTTGTTGTGATCGTTGTTGTGAGGATGCCATATTTGTTAGAAATGAAATTTATAGAGATGAGATTTTTTCTGGTAGATTAAGTTGATATGAATAGTTTTGTTTGAAAAAAAAAAAAATTATAGATTGTATGAAATTGTGTAATTTTGAGGTAGTGATGAAGAAGGTGTGAGTTTTAAGTCTGAAGATGAACTGAATTTATAGGGAAACAAAAAGGAGCAATAGCCGTTGGATGGAAGGAGCCGTTGGCGCTTTTATAAAAAACGCGGCGAGTTTAGCAAAAACGCTGGCGTTTGAAGTAAGAACGGGCGTTGGAAAGACAAGTGCCAGCGTTTTTGGCTCAAGCACCAGCGTTGGTGCCAAGCTCGCCCAGTCTTACATCACGCGCGCGCTACATGTTCCATCTCACTCAACAAACCAACAAATTTGTTGGTTTGTACATCCATTTTTCATGTTTGTTGAGTCCATAGTGGGATCAGAATCAACAAACTTCAAGTTTGTTGAGTCTATAGGAAGTGTTCTAAAGAAGCAAATTATACTACACCAAAGGACAACCGGAGAAGATCATGATTTATAAAGGGGGATACCAGTATTACTTGGGGGTGATACCAATTCAGCGATCCAACGGTCAGGATCTGTTAATATTTATTTGTCTTATATGGATTGGTATCACCCAAGTAATACTGGTATCCCCTTTATAAATCGTGGAGAAGATGTGGAGAGATAAAACATGAAGATTTATTTTGGGAGGAAAAGATCTTTCCTTTCTCTCCACTTTCGGTTGTAATATTATAGAATAACACCGCCTATAGGAAACTACTACATAGAAAATCAGAATAAATGAATGAAATATTTCATTCTCCAATAAGAAATCTAATCCCTTTGGATATTCATAAGCGACATGACAGGATATTATCTTCTCTTACTATGGTCCGTCATTCGCCCGTGAATTTAATACATCTCAAAATAGCAATTTTATCTTTCAAAAAGTCTTTACAGACCGAGAAAAAAACTACACTAAAAAACCGCCACACACAATGCATCCCTGCACGTCTCCCGAGGTGTTAGATCTACTGGAACCCACAAATAAAAAAAAAACTGTGATAGGCGATTTTAACATGGGGTTTTTTCTTGGTTCATAGGGAACCACGGTTTATCTTTACACTTTGCTCACTGTTGTACGACGGGTACTTGATTTCTCCTTTTTCTCCTCTCTTGTCTCTGGCTTCACATATGTTGGAAAGAAAAACGAGCCAATGAAATCTATACGTGGGATGGGACCCAAATACTACTAACTTTTTTTATTTTTCTTGTTTTTTCTTTAATTATTATATTAAGTGGGACTTTCAATCGGATTTACGAGGAGAAAGAATTGAAAATTAACCAGGAGGATTAATCCACATTGCCAAGAGCGTGACTCTCATAGTCTCATTCTTGAGGCCATCGGCCGAGTAGGTCCATTTCTCTTGTTGTACATATAGGAGACCTGGTGAAAAATTCTCTCGTTCAAAAAACCAAACAAAAAAAATAGAGAAATTGTTTAAAATTTTACCGATCAAAACCATCTAAAGTGATCTGCTTCAAAAAAAAAAAAAAATAATAAAATAAAATAAAATAAAATCTAAAGTGATCTTAATTAATTTTCATTTCCCGAGGAAAAAGATTGTTCAAAATTTCAATGATTGAATTTAAATCTGATTTAAACCATCGAGAGTGATCTTAAAATTAAATTTCAAGAATCATCATTTTGTCTCGTGCATAGAAATGGACCTAAATGCAACTATATTTTTTTTTATTTTTTTTATTTTTTGGATTATCAATCGGTTTAGTGACAAGGAAGATATTCAAAATTAATCAAAGGCTTAGTCCAAACTGTTTGGATCATGACTCTCATATTCGAGGTTAGTGGATCGAATCCCCATTTTAAAGATTGGAAACGGGATAAAAAAATCGTTCAAAATTTCACTGATTGAATTTAGATCTGATTAGTACCATTTAGAAGTGATCTTAAATAAAATCTAAAAATCGTCATTTTGTCTCGGCCATGAAACTATCAGAGTCTCTATTTCAAAGATCGGAGATCTTATAGAAACTCATCTCATATTTCTATTTCTTTCTTTTTTAAAGTGTTCATCATCCATTGGAGATGTAATAAAAGCTCGTTCAAAATTTTATTGATTTGAATTTAGATCTGATTAGAACCATTGAGAACAATCTGAATTAAAAATTTAAGAACCGTCATTTCGTCTCCTCCATAAAATTATTTCGTTGTTATTGTAGTTAAGATTGGTATACCACATTTCAACATCATGTATATCCTAAGCCGTAGGGAATCCATAACAAAAATTTAATGGGCCACATTGTTCTTCAACATATCACCATAGTAGAACCTCCATATATTAATACTCTGTATATTAATAACCTCTATATATTGATACAAAATCGTAATCCCGATTTGTAAAATCTTATATTTATCAAGAACGCGCGATTAGAGGATAGTTAAACTAACTGGGGGATATAAATTACTATCCCCATCAAACAGTGTCTGCTAAGGGGTGTCTTTTAGGGGCGGAAATATTAAAGTAGCCTTTGGGTTAATTAAAACATTATGAAAAGACTATACTACCCTTCCCTCAAAATAAAAATCTAAAACTTAAAATCAAAAAACCAAATTCATATCCCCCATTCTTTCATCTGTTCTGGCACACTCTTAGTTTAGGGTTTCAATTTTTTTTTTCTTTATCGTTCTTCATCGTCAATTTAAAAATTTCATTGTCGATTACCCGAATCCATAACCATGCCTCCGCAAAAGAAACCCAATCCCAATCCCAATCCGCAATCAAAATCAAAATCAGTAGCTCAACAAAAACAAGAAGAAAGGATCAATCAGATTGCTCTTGAAGAAGAAGAAGAAGAAGAGGATTCAGACAATCAAATTCTCGAAGAAATGACTTCTGTGAGAAGGTAAGTGATTCTGAACTGTTATATGAGTGTTTTAATCGACTTAGAACAGTGAGTTTAGGTTAGAACAGCGAACCCTAACTCAAACAGTTGGGTTACAGTCAATACCGATATTGAAATTAGTATGAATACAATGCCGGTACTGAGTTTCGGCATTGAATTTAGTATGAATGCCATGCCGGTAACGTGTTCCGGCATTGAATTAAGTATGAATATTATGTCGGATAAAAAACTAGAATCACCTGAAACTAAATCTTTAATTCCGACATTGATTTTAGGATGAATAACATGCCGACATTGAGTCACGGCATTGTTTTTAATTTTTACGTCTATGTCGGCAGTGCTCTTTTGGTATACAGGAAAAACCTCGGAATTACCTAAGACTACCGCCATTGTCGACATTTTTTCACCAATGCCGGCTTGGTGTCCCGGCATAGTTTATTTTTAAATTACAACGGCATGGACTGTTTTTCATTTAACAATGCCGGCACTTGTAATCCAATGTTGTTATTCAGCATATCTATGCCGGCATCAGATATGATTGTTAGTTATCTTATATTTATTTTGTGTGTCTTTTGATATAAGTCTAAATCCAAGGAATCTAAGAAAGGAAAAACTAAAGATGTTGGCATTAAGAAAAGAAAGAAGAACGCTCTTGGTACTCCCGAGTCTCTGCCTCCTCGAGGGAAAGAACTTGGTCTCAACAAGCATTTGGGAGTAGGCTCTACAAGAGGGAAAAATGGGAGAGTGGTGGGGACCGTAGAAAACTCGTAATCCGTGAACATACTGCAACAGTTGATGATGAGCACGATGAAGAGGAAGACGAGGAGGAAGCTGATGAGGTTGATCCAAGTCAATTAGCAATTCAAAGCGAAGTTTTAGAGGAAGACGGTGAGCCAAGTCAACAACCGACACAAGGTGAAGGTGAATGGGAACAACCGGTAGAAGGAGATAATGAGAAGAATAAAGTAGTAAAAGTAAAAGGTTCACATCTTCCCCATTCTGATAACATGATACCCGACCTTGATCGTGGTAGAATTTGGGGTGAAGCTTCGGATCCGAGAATGCTATTTGGCTACAAGGACACGTGGGATCGTACTATCTATCAAACCTATGTAAGAATTTTTTTTATATTGTGCATATGTATTGTTCTGAATTTATGTAAAATCTCCTAATTGTATTGTCTCCAAATTTTATCGTATACCTACATATCCCGACCAAGCTGTCTTGTATTTGTTGGATCAATATATGCCACAATCTAAGGAACGAATCAAAAGAAAATTAAATTAGTTCAAAAAAAGAAATAAAAAATACTATGCCGGACCACATTTTCGGCATGCTTGAACTGAACGAAATTGAAGACCAAATTTGTAACGCTTCCGGCATTATAATTTCATTGGAAATCAACGCTGGAAGCTAGGGTGCCGGCATGCTCGTTAACTAAGATTCCACCCCGGTACAAAATGCCGGCGTGGTCGATAATTAATCAAACACGCCGATATGTAAGTTTCGAAGTCACTAATTCTTGTATGTTTTTTTTTTTGAGGTGCCGGCATGCTAACTTTACTATTGAAGCATGCCGGTAGCATATTACGTAGAATATTCTATGGTACGTAAAAAGTAACTTTGTTACCAGCATGGGTTTTTTTGGTTGAATACAATGTTTGCATGCATTTCAAAATGGAGGATATTATAGGCCGGCATGGCTGTGGTATGAATACCATACCGATATGGGTGCTGCCGGCATTGTATTCATACTACATCCATGTCGGCACCGAGCTTTTTCAGCTGCAATAATGGTGAATTCAAAGAAAAAAAATCAAAATTTTAACATATTAGCACCTGTACCTGAGTATTGGGAGTGATTGCATGTTGAACTTGTTTACTTTCTTGGGTTGGTTCTTCACGAAACACTTCATGCTCATAAAAATCATGATCTAAGGGTGTTGGTTCCACAAATAATTGCAATTGTGAATTGTTATCATTAGCTGAAGATTCAAGATATACTCCTTGTTGTAGTTGAGCTAAAGATTCAGCGACATTTCTCTCTTCACTATTCATCCACCATTTTCACTAAAAAACTTTTCTCTTAAATTTGTTCCCTCCTTCTACTCTCACCTCACCCAAATAATAATACACACTGATCATTATCAAATAATAATCTTATAAAATTTTTAATTATAATTAAACACTAAACCTGATTAGTGAGAGGTAGATTAGGAATTAGTTAATATACATAGATAAGGGGTGACCCTGATTTGATATTTAAATCCCGTTTTTGTCCTTTTCCTCTATCCCTCAATTAATTTAACTATCCCCCAATCACACGTTCTTTATCAACCTCCTTATATTAATAACCTCCATAGATTAATAATTATCACTACGGGATTATCTCTGATGAACCGTTTACTGAAAAAGCGGGGGTCTAACAACCTCACCCAATATTTCGTTTAGGCAATCTGTATGGACAAACTCCAATATAATTTCAAGAGAATCAACTAGACAGTCAGACTCAATCAATGGAAATATATCCAAGAGTTGTATCTCTGTTTCACAATGTAATCAGCAAATCAAACAGAAAGAATCCGTGAGCCTGATTATTATGTGAAACAACTTGAACGGTACTAAAGACCAATGTTCAAGTGTCAATCAATTTATATCAACAACCAAAGGTTGGATTATCTAGTTGATTGAACTACGCACAACCTGTGATATTTCAATTATATAAACAAATATAATGCGGAAAAGAAATAACACAAACACCAGTGCTCTAACAATCTCCCCCTTTGTCAATTTTAGTGACAAAACTATCAATACATATGTATTACAAAATAAATAAACTTTGTAGCTTCTCATCCAAATGCTTGATCTTCTTGGTTCTGCAACATTACTCGAAATATTCGTCACTTCCAAGTACTCCAGTGATTCTGAACATGTTCAACTTAGCATCATAGTTGTTGAAGATCCGTAGCTATAACAATGAGAAAACAGTAGCTCTCAATCATTGTTATACAGTGTCATAGTATTATTACACAGCATCAAAGTCCAATTATATCACAACTTTGACAACAATAATATGTTGATATGTATCACTCCCCCTTAGTCAATACTTCACTTAACAATGAAAACCACTCCCCCTTACATAATGATCATGTTGATGGGGAAAAACGATTTGCTGGTTTTTCAAGAAGTGGAGAGACGACCGTGCGGACGGAGGCTCCTCAACCGAGCAAACTGCCTAACCTCAAACAGATGCATTGCATGGGAGTGCTTTGAGTTCGAGAGATCAATCTATAGGACTCCATCCTAAACCAAAAAATGGTCATTCAAGAGTCAATTCGTATACAAAGAGGTAAGAGGGTTGATCTGTAGGAGGGAAGCTGAGAAGTGTGTGAGATAAATGGTGATCAAGGATTGTGAATGTGTTGTGGGTTTCTGCAAATGAACTTCTGGGTTCAAATAAGTTTGAATTCTGCTATGTTGAGAATGATTGTTCGGATGGAAATTGTTGTGTAATTCCCGTATATCTGTTCTTATTAATCATGAATTCAGAGAACTTATTTATATTGCTAGAACGTGGACACATTGATCTCCAGTAAGTGTGATGGTTGTTTGAGTGAAAGAGTGGGAAAGTGGGATATCGTGGTTTAACCAGTTCCATGTCGTTCGGAAACTGGGTTGATCGTCCATCCACTACTATGCTAACTTCCTCAAACGCTTACACTACTTACTCACATTTCTCATCGTGGATGAACACACGTGCCTTAGGCCGCCAGACCAAAACCTTAATTAATATCCCCCATGTGACATGATTGATGTCTAATGATTTGTGGAGTCTGCAAGGAAGACGTATATTTAATTAGTCGGTTGTTGACTTGATTAGACGATGAGTCTAAGTATTGTTCAGTCGAGCATGATTGTCGAATGTTCTAGGATCCATGGATTGAACATGTCTGCTAGGACATATAGTCCTTAAATGTTGATAACTGGATCAACGTGATGAATATTGAAAGTCTGAGCAAATATTGCCAGTATGATGAATTGTTGAATTGCTGAATATTGATAGTTGAATCAATATTCCTCGTCTGAGCAAATATTTCTCATTTGATGAATTACTGAATACTGATAGTTACACCAATATTCCTCGTCTAAGCAAATATTGCTCATTTGATGAATTATTGGTAGCATGACTAAATAAAATATTAATTAAAATATTGGTAGCTGAACCGAATATTACATAATTAATCAAGATGTTGATTTCTGGATCAACATAAAATTATTAGTGTTTGAAATTGCTCAGAATTATGATTTGCAGAGCATTCAGTTTGAAACCCTAATTTTGATTGATTGTTAATCAATTGATGATTTACTGAAAATATTTTACTGAGTGAAGGAGGGACCGGCTACATGGGATGATGGACGACCATGTAGCGCCCAGGTGCTCGAGTGAGCATACACCAAAGTCCTTTGTTGACCAGTTGGTGAAAGGATGATCAAATGCTGGTTTAATCATTTATTAAAATAGTGCTCGTCTAAGCGTTAGGTAATAAAACCAAATTATGGAGAGATGATAGACCGACCAAGGGGTCATGGTACTGGCCCTTAGTGGTCGTAGGACCAGCTGGTGGTCGATTGAGCACATTCCAAATTTGTTGGAGAGAGTTTGGACCCAATATGAACTGCTCAGAGCTAATTAGGTCAAAATTATGAAGGAGTGTGAGACCGGATCCTTGCAAGCCTAAGGGTCGACCTTGGCCGGTGAAGGTGGCAAGCTCGTGTCACCATAGTGTCTGTGTCTCAGTTCTGAGAGTTTTGGTATTTTCTGGTGCACGTTTGAGCAATATTTTGGATTTTCAATTTTGCTCGAATGAGCAAGTAAAACTTTGCTCGTGCGACCAGTATTTTGAGAATATTAAAATAATAATATTTTAATTTTTGATGTGAGAAGCCTAGTCGGTCATGTGACCATTTGACTTTTTTGCTTTTTCATGGTTTGTGCAATATTTGAGAAAATATTGAAAACCTAGGTTTTTGCTCAAACGATGGAGTTTCTTGAGATGAAGGAAATAATAATATGGGAAAATAAGGAATTGTAAGGTGTGGGACCGGTCACGGCTAGGGCATGGATGGTCGTCTAGGTGACCCGGTCCCGTGACACCTTTCCCTATTTTTTACTATTTTTCACCGTTTGAAGGAAAATATGGAGAAACTAAGAGTTTTGCTCAAACGAGGGAGTTTGCTCAAATGAAGGAGTCTTCATGAGATGAGGAAAATAACAAAATAATATAAAATAATGGAAAGAGGTGTGGGACCGGCCACGGCGGCATGACCGGTCGGCCGGTGGGCCCGGTACCTTTAGGCGCCTCTTTATTATTTTATTGATATAATTTTCCTCCCTATCTTGCACAGGTTTCCTCATTTGTCCATATTTTCGAATACTTGTTTGTGTATTCGGGTGCTCGTTTGTGCATTATTATTAAATACAATAGCACCAGTTTCTCGGGGTTTACTAGATGGTAGCACAGATGCCCGGTGAATATTTCAGCTGAGAATAATTCATGAAACGGAGTAATAAAAATTATTTGAGTATTCATTACTAATTCATGAAACGGAGTAATAAAATGAGTTGAGTATCTATTACTGATCCATGGAATCCAGCTGAAGATCAGCCATGAAACAGAGTAATGAGATAGAATAGATTATTTTCTAGGAATTCAGTTGATGAATGATACACTAGAATTAACCTATTTGCAGAATTGAGATATGTGATAATTGAAGCATCATACTCATTCTGAGGGGTGTATAGTCAGGGAATAACGAGCAGCGTGACGTCCTGAAGGCGTTAGGCTCTATACTAGCATACAATATGTCTAGGAGACGCCCAATCATTAAGAGATTTTATACACGGTCTATATACGTAGTCAGGGAACAATGAGCAACGTGACATCCTGAAGGCGTTAGGCTCTATACTAGCATGCAATATGTCTAGGAGCCGCCCAATCATTTCGATTCTATGTAGAGGTGATGATGAAATGTGTGAAGCATCGAAAGATCAGCTGAGAGGCCTTTCGAGAAACATATTCATCATAGCTCTGAGAGGAATGTTCACTCGGTCAGAGATCGTGAAATGGTTCACGGATCATAAAATATGAATTGTCACATATATACATTCCTGAAGCCGGGCCAGAAACATGCAGTATCATGATTTTACGATTTTATCCGTTGCCGAAAATCCACCATCAACATTAAGTCCCCTGCTTAGTGAGGGACATTCATGTTCCGCAGTAAGCACTGGATGGTGATTATCCAGTAGACGAGATAAGTAGTTGAACTTAGTCGTACAAAGGCATTTTCAGAATCCCCGATTTTCTCCAATGATGTCATGTACGAGAAAATGCCCAGATAAGGACCCTGTTAGTATGATAGAGTGTCATCTCGTGAGCACGAAGAGACGAGGCACTGCTGATTTGGATGATCAAACGTTCAATTTTGGTCGGTTTAGCGTTTACGGGCCCGGGCCCAAAAAAGGAAATCCTTGTTTGATTAGGTTTTTGGAAATAAAATTGATATAAAAGGGAAGAAGCCCTAAGAATTTTATTCTTTTCTCCACCAACCGACCACTCTCTTCTTCACTCTCCTTCTCACGTCCGATTTTTTTTTAAAAGTTTAACCGGTGCCAACCATTGTCAATCACCGTCGGTGAAGTTCCGGCCGGCACCGACCAAGGTGAGTGATTTTTGTTGTTGTTGTTTTTGTGACGTTAGTTGTTCATGATTTGCTCATACTAGAAAATTCATATACATGCATATATAGGCGTGAGTTTTTATATAAAACCCTTGTTTTAGGAATGGACGTTCGTTCATTCGTTAATTTAAGAAACAAACAATAATCCTTAACTTAGGAGAGATTTTTTTTTGAAATAGACCTGCGTCTAATGATAAAATTTTGTTTATGAGCTTTCGTGAAAACAAAATTTTATTTGGAGCATGTGGACCTTTACAAAAATAGAAGAGACCCGTTTGATAAACGAATGCTCGTTCGAGCGAATTTTTTTTTTTTTTAAAGGTTTACGTGAGTTATTAACTCACGCAAAAAAAAAAATTTACAAAAAGTTCACGTGAATTATTCACGAAATTTGGAAATTTTGTAAAATCAAATTTTGATTTTGAACAATTATTATTAGCAAACAATTATTCGTAGTGAAATAATGTTTTCATGGATTTTGTGATTTAATAGTGTATGCACGAAAATCAATGAATGTTCACTCAGTGTAAGTTTCTCACACGATGAAAACTATGTGAATTGCTCACATGATGGAAATTTCGTAAATTGCTCACAGTTTTATGAAAATCAAGTTATGATTTTAAATGATGAATTTTGCTCGTCTCTGCAGGTTTGAAGAAACGAACAAGTTTTTGAAGTTTTACGTTATTGTCACTACAGCTAGTGAAACCGTAAACAGGTAAGAGTTGGAGAGTTACCATTTTAACGCGTATTGTTGCCAACTTGTTTTGACTCCGCGCTTCTGGCAACAGTTAATGGCGGCTCCAGGTGATGACCATGTCTCTGATTCTTCAGGGAAATGCTCCAGAAATACCAAATCGAAGATGATGAATTTGGCAGATGTTCATACGGAGGTAGATCAACCTTTCATAAATGATAGAAATCTGATACGCGGTATGTCTCTTGATCGTCTGAGAGCCATTCGTGAAGGAGTTCATGACTTCTTGACTTACGTGGATGCGGAAGAAAAGCAAAGGCATGATGAGATATCCCAGAAAAGAAAAGCCGAAGATGAAAAACTTGCAGCTTATCAGCAAAAAAGACAGCAACTTCAAGAAGCGAGACTAGCAGCTGAAAGTGAGATTCAACCTCGTCCTGGTGGTGTAGCTTCTGATTCAGATGCAGACGAGGTTGAATCTCCCTGGAAACCTCTTGAACGTAAGATTAAGCCATATCCACCTAGTATGAGGACTGAACGATTGGCCAAAGCAGATTTTCGAGTTGAGTGTGAAGAATACGACTACTTGGATGCAATGTATGATGATCCTGAAGACCAATTAGAAGAAGTCCCCAGTAAAGATTCTGACTATGACTTTGATGAAGAGCTTGAAGAATATTTCATGGACGATGATTGTGAAGATGGTGATAAATCCGATGAATCTGATGATTAGTCTTGTTTGCAATTTTCCTGAGTAGTTGATCATTTTATTTTCCCGTTGAAGTAGATATTATTTTGATCGTTTGAGCAGCTTGATGCCATAGATATTGCGTACGAATTATTTTGAAATGACAATCCTTTATTATATCTTCTGCTTGATTTTCTTATTCCTTCAATTGAATGAGATGGACCAACGTCCATGCGTGCAATGATCATGATTCTCCGAAGTTTGACCGTTCGAGCAATCCAGGGAAACATATGATTTGCATGAATGACCGATTCTAAGTCAAGGTACTGAGACTGCGTCCAGTCATGGTTATGAACTGTTAGTCCCTAGTGCCATCATTTTTCTTCTGCGTCACCAACATAATCTTATAATTTCTAACAGCAGTTCATCTTCCCGAAGTTTACTTCCGTCAAAACGAGGAAGTGAAACTCCCAATATGGTATGAAATACTCTTTCTATTTATTTCAACTGTGCGCTTAATAGCTATCCATGAATATTTTCTACAGATGAATCATGATGATCGATTTACATCCACTCCTTATAACTTAAGATCCAAATGGACTGTGAAGGCACCTGCTAACTTCAAATCCGCTCGTACAGACGCCGGAACATCGTTGCAGGTTGATGTTAAAAAGCGAAGAGATAGAAAATCTGCGACTGCGACTGATGATGATGACCACAACCGTGCTGGCGATAATTCAGTCAACTATGTAGTTGCTGATCTTAGGGTTCCTGTTCATGAGTACCCAACGGCTGGACTCCCGTTCGACATTCCCATGGTAAACATTTGCTCGGAAAATCAAATCGTCGACGGCTTCATTGTCCCCAAGTGTTATGCATCTCTATATACCAAGATCTAGAATAAGTATGGACATATTGCCACCACTGAAGTATGGAGAAACTTATTGCCAACTCTTCTGACTAATGTTGCTGGACTGTTGCCAATGATCGATGAGATGAACAAGAATAAATTTCGTGATGTCGAGAATAAAGAGATCTTACCGATTGGATGACATGATCTCGAACTATAAGACTTTGAGATTCAACGTAGGTTGGCTCCGTCGTCGGCTCGAGGTCATCAAGATTGATGGAGTGGCTGCTGCTGCTAATATGATTTCTACTACAACTGCTATCATGGAGGAGGAGAAAACGCTCGCACTGGAGTTGATAAGGGTTGAGAAAGCTGTCCAGGATTTGAAAGTGAAGACTGAAAACTTTCAAAAGAGGCTTGAAATGGCCTTTAGTAAAAATTATTTGTTGCTGGATGGTTTCCTCTGAGTGAGCGTTCGAGATTGCTTCTTTTGTAGGTGCAAGAACCCCTTCTTCTTTTTTTGAATAAAGTAGGATGATTGATTGATGAAGGAACTTTTCTGCTAGATTGATGAAATCTATTTCAAATTTTGAACGAATGAGCATATTGCATACTCTTTGAAGGAATAGAAATTACATTTTGAAATTAAAGTAATTGTTTACTTATCATTCAAACATAATATGCTTTGAGCCACTTGCCGTTGATTATGTTTCCTTCAACTCCTCCATCAACAACAAGGATTTTTTAATATCCGCTGGATACGCTTTGATGATTACATACAACCCTTCCCATTTTTGAGAGAACTTGGGAGCAGACATGTCTTGTTGAATATGTTTTGCTGTTTTTAGAACCAAATCTCCTACTTGGAATGTTCGAGGTCTTACCATTTTGTTGTATGCCTTGGAAATCCTTTGTTTTTAAGCTTCCACATAATTTTACACCTTGGCCCTCCTTGACTCGAGCATGTCCAATTCGGCAATTCTTGAATTAGACACTACAGTTTCATTCCATTTCACTCCACTGGCTATTGCAATCCTTGCTGAAGGGAGCTTGATATCGGCTGGGAGAATGGCATCAGCACCGTAGACGAGGGAGTATGGTGAGGTTCCAATTGAGCTTCTAGGTGCGGTTTGATAAGCCCATAAAGCCATAGGCAGTTGTTCATGCCACGTTCGAGGATTATCATAAACCATTCGACTGAGAATCCGAATCAAAGTCTTATTGGTACTCTCCGCTTGTCCGTTTCCTTGGGATAGTATGGTGTATATAAAATTTGTTTGATACCATATTCCTCGATCAATTCTTCCACATGTCTGTTAGCAAAAGGAGTTCCATTATCTGTGATGATATGTTTAGGAACGCCGAATCTATATATGATGTATTCCTTGATAAAGGATGCAATCGTGACTCCAGTGGTGCTTCGAAGAGGGATAGCTTCGACCCATTTGGTGAAATACTCAGTTGTTGTGATGATGTATTCATGTTGCTTCGAAGATGCTGGATTGATTTTTCCAATGATATCCCGTCCCCATCTATAGAAAGGACATGGAATGCTCACAGAATGTAATGGGAGACAAGGAGTGTGAATGAGGTTACCGTGGAATTGGCATTGATGACATTTCCGAATATAGGTTGCTGCATCGTCTTCCATGGTCGGACAATAATATTTCTCATAGATCTGGAGGAATAATTACCTTTTTCCCTGGTGTTCTCCTTCGTGCATTTCTCTCAAAATTGTTGAAATTTCATGCTCGGCCAAACATCTCAGTAGGTTCCCACCAAAGCTTTTGCGATACAAAATCCCTTCCAGATAGACAAACCGCTTAGCCCTCTGGGTGAGTTTGATTACTTCTTTCTTCTCTGATGGTAAATCATTGTCGCGCAGGTACTTGATGTAAGGCTCTCTCCAGTCCCCAGTATGATGGACTATTAGAGCTTCCAAATGATGAGGTGGTGTCTGACAATTGGGACAAGATCCTTGCAACATTCTAGAATGTGTTTCCATGGAGGGCCAATAGTACCCTAGCCTTTGGAGCCTCCTGTAAAGTGTAACCACCAACGTTTGTCCGCATATTTCCTCATGTATGGGCTGGAGTCGCTCGTTCGCTTCTTAATCTCTGAGACATTGTGACAAAGATCGATCCATCAGGATTGCGATAATATAATGCTCCGTGTAGCAGAAAAAAGTTCTTCAATTCCTTGAGGCTAATTTTCCCTTCTATAAGAGAACTGCTCAATTCATGAATGATAGGGGCTCGCCAATCGCTCGTTTGAGCATCTTCAACTTGAGTGGGCCAAGTTGATGACACAGAATGCCTTTGTACAATGATGGACTTCTCTGACCCTTCAAATTGCAGTTTGGATGCAAGAGTTGCTAAACAGTCAGCATGTCTGTTGTTGGTACGACCGGTATGGATGATCGTTGCCTCAGAGAAATAAGATAAAAGACGTTGTTCTTCGGCTCTAAATGGAGTAAGTGTTACTTCTTTGAGAGAGTAGACGCCGTTCATATGATTGACTAATAACTTTGAGTCTCCTCTTATCTCCAGGTACATCGCTCCTGCTTTCTTGGCCAAAGATAATCCCAGCAAGAAGGCTTCATATTCCGCTGAATTTTTGGTGCAGTGAAAATCTAATTTGAATGAATGAGATAAGACTTCACCGGACGGGGATACTAGCACGACACCCGCTCCACCAGTATCATTGCTAGGAGTGGTTGATCCATCAAAGTATAACAACCATGCTTCCTTTTTGATAACTTAGATTTCTGGAAATTCACCTGGAACATCTTCATGTAGCAATGTGATGTCTTCCCCTGGAAAGGCAGCGAGTAAGTCTGCAACTGCTTGTCCCTTGATTGCTTTGGGTGAGACACACGCCATGTCAAACTCTGACATCTGTAGTAACCATTTTGCAGGTCTGCCTATCAAAGCTGGTTTTGACAATAAGAATTTTACAGGATCAGCTTTAGCAACAAGTACGACTTTGTTTAACAGCAAATAATGTCTGAATTTATGAATCGCATAAACCAATGCTAGACATGCTCTTTCGGCTTTAGGGTACTGGAGTTCAGCATCTCTTATTGTACGTCTATAGTAGTAGATCGGACGCTCGACACCCTTTCGTCCTCTTGAACAAGAAGAACCCCAATAGCAACATCACTAGAGGCCGTGTAGAGTATCAATGGTCATCCTTGCACCGAGGATTTCATGACAGTGGGTGATAATAGTATCTGCTGGATCTTTTGAAATGCGTCTTGTTGGATAGTTGTCCATGCAAAGTTTGCTCCTTTCTTCAGTAGAGGAGTGAATGAAGCGATAATATGAGCTAATCCAGGAATAAAACATCGGATGTAGTTTACCTTGCCCATAAAGCTCTGAAGCTCTTTTACGGTGCGTGGAGGAGGCATGGTGGTAATAGCTTTGGTCTTGTCTGGGTCAACTTTGATTCCTTCTGCCATGACCTGGAACCCTAGAAACTACCCAGAAGAAACACCAATTGCACATTCCATGGGATTTATCTTCAATTTGTATTCTCTGCATCTTTCGAAGACTTGTCTCAAAACATCTAGATGGGATGATCGAGTTTTTGATTTGACTACCACATCGTCAAAATAGTCTTCTACTTGTTTGTGCATCATATCATGAAAAATAGCGGTCATCGCTCGTTGGTAGGTAGCACCTGCATTCTTCAATCCAAAAGGCATCACCGTGTAATAAAAGTTCCCAATGGGCGTTTGAAGTGCGGTCTTGTTAGCATCATGCTCATACATCTTGATCTGGTTATAGCCGATGTAACCATCCATAAATGAGAACATGCCATGGCCACTGGTTGCATCAACGAGCATGTCGATATTGGGCAAAGGAAAGTCGTCCTTCGAGCAGCATTTGTTCAGGTTTATGAAATCTACACAGCATCGGATCTGACCATTCTTCTTCTTGACCGGTACAACGTTTGCTAGCCATGTCAGATGTTGAATGGGTTTGATAAATCCTGCTGCTAGTAACTTCTGAACTTCAACTTTAATTTGTTCCTCAACTTCATGTATGAACTGCCTGGGAGGTTGCTTGACAGGCTTAGAGCCAGGAGTTATGTGCAAGTGATGTGTGACCAACTTGTCGTCAAGACCAGGCATTTCCTCGTACGTCCAAGCAAAAATATCTTGATACTCCTTCAACAGGCTTATTAATCCTGTTCGTTCCTCCTATGACAGCGCATAACTGCTCAAGATTGGTCTTGGATTTTCCTCTATTCCGATGTTGATCGTCTCAAGATCATCAGTAGTGGAATCTGTGTCATCTTGTAACTTTCGTGGGGCATCTTGAATTTCTTCATTGGGCGATTGCTCGCTCTTACATGATTCTTCAGGGCGGGGAGATTTTTTATCGACCTCCCCTGCTAATTGCTAATCTTTGCGTCAGAGATAAATGACTCTTCCTTCCGCATCATAGCTGGTTATAAAGTTGGATTTCTTATGAGTCGTAGCTTGATCCTGGTGACGCTTAAGCGGTGTGGCAGATAGCTTGATCGGTTTAGCACCTGAAGATGATGGCCTGTCAGCATCTTTCTCAATAGACTCCCAACCTGGGAGTGGAGTACTGTAGATCTTGCTTGGAGGTTCGGGGATGCTTTTTGGTGGTTCTAGGAACTCAGCATCATAAACCGGAACATAAGGAAAAGCTGAGGATCCAATGTGGATGATCTTGTTGTTGAGTAAATCCTTCATACATTGGTGGTATGTCGAGGGAACAACCTTGTTATCATGGAGCCATGGTCTCCCGAGTATCATATGGTAGTCAAGCTCTTTCAATCACATGAAATTTGACCGTCGATTGAATAGGTCCTACTTTTAGATCCACATAGGAGTACCCGTACGTGTGGATCTGGCTTCCTTCAAAACCCGTCATCAATATGAGATGATGAACAATTTTGTTGTGTGGGACTTTGGCTGCCTTGAAAGTCTTTATAGAGATGAGATTGGTAGAAGCACCGGTATCAACAAGAGCTCTACTGAATTCAGAGTCCTTGGTGAAATCAGTCACGTAAAAGGCTTGATTATGCCCTTCCTCCGCCATTCGATCTTCTTTAGTGAAGGTAATATTGTTCATCAAATGTTCAGACACCATGGACACTTCTTCGACTACTAGAGATGACGGAATTATTTGTACGTCAGATGATATCTTGTTGAGTGCAGCGAACGTGTTCGTACGATGGTCCCTGGAGAATTGCAGGAGTTCACATAAATTTTCGATTAGATGTGTAACTTCCTGATCTACTGGCTTCTCGTAAGTAGTGAAACTGTTGGTTTGAGGATTGATATCAGTGGTGTCAGGAGATGAACGTTCTACCATCTGAGCTCCAAAAATCCTCGTCAGGTCCACCATGCAGTTGAATAAATTATCGATCACTTCTTTCAATCGATTTATATTTCTTTCCAAAATTTCTTGCCTCCGTGCTATCTCAGCTAATGATAAAATTTCTCCATTGTATGCACCGATAGAGAGAAAGGGAGTAGTAAAGTAGGAATGATGAAGATTACCAGAATCGTTCGAATGAGCATGAGGAGCATCACCATTCGAAAGACTCTGACCAGAATCTGGGATAGTTAAATCAGACCTAAGACCGACCATCTTTGTGAAAGTTAGAAATTGCAACCTAGAAATTAATCTCCCACTGTGGTCGCCAATCTGTTGATGGGGAAAAACGATTTGCTGGTTTTTCAGGAAGTGGAGAGGAGACCGTGCGGACGGAGGCTCCTCAACCGAGCAAACTACCTAACCTCAAATAGATGCACTACATGGGAGTGCTTTGAGTTTGAGAGATCCATCTGTAGGACTCCATCCTAAACCAATAAATGGCCGTTCCAGAGTCAATTCGGTCACAAAGAGAGAAGAGGGTTGATCTGTAGGAGGGAAGCTAAGAAGTGTGTGAGATCAATGGTTATCAAGGATTGTGAATGTGTTGTGGGTTTCTACAAATGAACTGCTAGGTTCGAATAAGTTTGAATTCTGCTCTGTTGAGAATGATTGTTCAGATGAGAATTGTTGTATAATTCCCGTATATCTGTTCTTATTAATCATGAATTCAGAGAATTTATTTATATTGCTAGAACGTGGACACATTGATCTCCAGTAAGTGTGACGGTTGTTTGAGTGAAAGAGTAGGAAAGTGGGAGATCGTGGTTTAACCAGTTCCATGTCGTGCGGATATTGGGTTGATCGTCCACCCACTACTTTGCTAACTTCCTCAACATCTTACACGTATTACTCACATTTCTCATCGTGGATGAACACACGTGCCGTAGGCCGCCAGACCAAAACCCTAATTAATATTCCCCCATGTAACATGATTGATGTCTCATGATTTGTGGAGTCTGCAAGGAAGACGTATATTTAATTAGTCGGTTGTTGACTTGATTAGACAATGAGTCTAAGTATTGTTCAGTCGAGCATGATTATCGAATGTTCTAAGATCCATGGATTGAACATGTCTGCTAGGACATATAGTTCTTAAATGTTGATAACTGGATCAACGTGATGAATATTGAAAGTCTGAGCAAATATTGCTAGTATGATGAATTGTTGAATTGCTGAATATTGATAGTTGAATCAATATTCCTCGTCTGAGCAAATAATTCTCATTTGGATAATTACTGAATATTGATAGTTGAACCAATATTCCTCGTCTGAGCAAATATTGTTCATTTGATGAATTATTGATAGCATGACCAAATAAAATATTGATTAAAATATTGGTAGTTGGACCGAATATTACATAACTAATCAAGATGTTGATTGCTGGATCAACATAAAATTATTAGTATTTGAACTTGCTCAGAATTATGATTTGCAGAGCATTCAGTTCGAAACCCTAATTTTTATCGAATGATGATTTACTGGAAATAAGTCACTGAGTGAAGGATGGACCGGATACATGGGATTATGGACGACCATGTAGCTCCCAAGTGCTCGAGTGAGCATACACCAAAGTCCTTTGTTGACCAATTGGTGAAAGGATGATCAAATGATGGTTTAATCATTTATTAAAATAGTGCTCGTCTGAGCGTTAGGTAATAAAACCAAATTATGGAGAGATGATAGACCGACCAAGGGGTCATGGGACCAGCTGGTGGACGATTGAGAAAATTCCAAGTTGGTTTGAGATAGTTTGGACCCAATATGAACTGTTCAGAGCTAATTAGGTCAAAATTATGAATGAGGTTTGGGACCATCTCCTTGCAAGCCTAAGGGATGACCTTGGTCGGTCAAGGTGGCATGCCCGTGTCACCATAGTGTTCGTGTCTCAGTCCTGAGAGTTTTGGTATTTTCTGGTGCACGTTTGAGCAATATTTTGGATTTTCAGAAGAGTTTGATCTTGACTGAAACTCTTAATTTTGCTCGAATGAGAAAGTAGAACTTTGCTCGTGCGACCAGTATTTTGAGAATATTAAAAATAATAATATTTTAATTTTTGACGTGAGAAACCTAGTCGGTCATGTGACCATTTGACTTTTTGGCTTTTTCTTGGTTTGAGCAATATTTGAGAAAATATTGAAAAACTAGGTTTTTGCTCAAACGATGGAGTTTCATGAGATGAAGGAAATAATAATATGAGAAAATAAGGAATTGTAAGGTGTGGGACCGGTCACGTCTAGGTGACCCGATCCCGTGACACCTTTCCCAATTTTTTACTATTTTTTATCATTTGAAGGAAAATATGGAGAAACTAAGAGTTTTGCTCAAACGAGGGAGTTTGCTCAAATGAAGGAGTTTTAATGAGATGAGGAAAAATAACAAAATAATATAAAATAATGGAAAGAGGTGTGGGACCGGCCACGACGGCATGACCGGCCGGCCGGTGTGCCCGGTCCCCTTTGGCGCTTCTTTATTATTTTATTGATATAATTTTCCTCCCTATCTTGCAAAGGTTTCCTCGTTTGTCCATATTTTCGAATAATCATTCGTGTATTCGGGTTCTCGTTTGTGCATTATTGTTAAATACACTAGCACCATTTTCTCGGGGCTTACTCAGTGGTGGCACAGATGCCCGGTGAATATTTTAGCTGAGAATAATTCATGAAACGGAGTAATAAAAATTATTTGAGTATTCATTACTAATTCATGAAATTCGAATGATTCATGAAACGGGGTAATAAAATGAGTTGAGTATCTATTACTAATCCATGGAATCCAGCTGAGGATCAGCCATGAAACAGAGTAATGAGAAAGAATAGATTATTTTCTAGGAATTCAGTTGATGAATGATACGCTAGAATTAACCTATTTGCAGAATTTAGATATGAGATAATTGAAGCATCATACTCATTCTGAGGGGTGTATAGTTAGGGAACAACGAGCAGCGTGACGTCCTGAAGGTGTTAGGCTCTATACTAGCATACAATATGTCTAGGAGCCTCCCAATCATTAAGAGATTCTATACACGGTCTCTCTACGTAGTTAGGGAACAACGAGCAATGTGACGTCCTGAAGGCTTTAGGCTCTATACTAGCATGCAATATGTCTAGGAGCCGCCCAATTATTTTGATTCTATGTAGAGGTGATGATGAAATGTGTGAAGCATCGAAAGCTCTGTTGAGAGGCCTTTCGAGAAACATATTCATCATAGCTCTAAGAGGAATGTTCACTCAGTCAGAGATCATGAAATGGTTCACGGATCATAAAATACGAATTGTCACATACATTCCTGAAGCCGGGCCAGAAATATGCAGTATTATGATTTTACGATTTTAGCCCTTGCCGAAAATCCACCATCAACAGATCTGTAAACCATATGTATTTATAGTGTGAACTACACATTAATTCTCCCCCTTTTTTTCAATATAAATTGGCACAGGTACGAAAACTAGTGGGATCATAATGAAATTCTCATAGAGATACTTCATGACTAAAAGAGAACATATCAACTTTGTTTCGATGATTTCACATAGTCGAAACTTAGTGTATTCATCAAGGAGTTTATAAAGATACAAGAAAACTCCTACAATATTCCACAGCCGCACTCCCCACAAAGATTTGGCAATTAAGCCCAAGTTCAATTAAGAACTCTTCCCCATAAAATGTCATTCCCGAGAGAACAACAAGAGCGATCTTACTTTTACAAGAAAAGAAGGATTTTTTTGGACATTAAAAAATTACATGCAACATGAATTTATATCCATAAAACTCAATTAAATTAACCACAAGAGAACCCATGATTAATTTAATCGTAAATGCTCAACATAAGAGAACTTATGGAGCTGCACAGTACTTTCACATAGAAGTGGATCAGGGAAAGATCAATACTGCGGAATATTCAAAGATTCATTCTATTTTCATCAATATATTTGCATAATGATATCATAGACTTAATCTTTGTCATCAAAAGTTCATTCTATCTTCTATCAATATTTGAATAAAGACATACAATAGACTTAACTTTTGACATATTATTTAGCTGAACTTCTTATGGATTTAACGCATTTAGCTATTTAATTGAAAGATAAAATCATTCAAGGCTAAAGTACCATTAAAGCTATTACAACCATTAAAAATAACAGTTTTAATAAGTTCTACATTAGAAGTTCAACAAAAAAATAAGCAGAGACAACACCAAAACAATTAAACATTGATTAACCAATCATCTTCTAATAGTCCCTAGCAATTTCATCGAACTTCTCAATCATTTCTGGATGAGCTTCCTTAGCATATTCCAACTGCTCTTCTAAGCATTCAACTTCTCTGGGTCTGAGGTTGTTGAAGCTCCTGCTGATGTTCCGGCTGAAGTTCTCTTCATCTTTTCGATGCTTTCCTGGGTTAAGACTTTTGGTCTACCAAGATTGGTTCCAAAATCAACAATGCCAAATTGACTGCAAATCCTTGAAATAATACAAGGAAAGCCTGGAGTTTTTTTAGAAGTCTGCTTCATACTTATTATCGGACGAATGATAAGACTGCAGAAATCAATGTCTCTCCCTTCAACAATGTAACAGACCAATTCAACAAGAGACCTGGTCCATAACATTTTTTCAATTGTGTTTTGCATCATGTTTGCCACAACCAGTTTTCCAGCAACTTTGAGGAACAGTTCAGCACCATGAACATCAATTTTTCCATCCTTCTAGGAGACGTCTTTATTAACAAGACGATTTGATAGCAAGTTTGGAGACACTCTTTCATGATCAGAAGGTGGGAATTGGAAGTCTCCACCCTGGGTCAAGTTTAAGAGCCCAGCAATAAATTGACGATTCACCACAAAGATTTAGTTCCCCATAATAGTTTTAAAAGTGCAGTTTACCAGGTCTGGCTCATGAACATTTGCATAAAACTGGGAAGTCATTTCGACATGAGCCGTTCCCATGGGTTGATGTATAATGCCCCAATCAAATCCTTTAAAAAACATGGAGAGATGTTCTACACAAAATATTTGAAGCATCATAAAACCTTTCTCCAATGGGTTGTTTCTCCTTATATTCCAAATAAAAGTCGCGAGCCTCTTTGCTAACAAACCTAGTTCTCAAACTTGCATCATAATAATTTTCATCACTAGCATCTGGTATGATTTTATATAGTGGTAAGAAAGGTTTGTCGTACACTCGGACTTTGTTGAGATTGAATTTAGGCTTAAATATAGAAAATACTAAAAATAAGAAAATATATATACAAAATATGGTCACAGGATGAAGAGATGACCGAGACTCGGGATTCCGCCAAACTCATAAGATAAGGTTCAAATATTTATTCTTTTAACAATTATAGCTCACTAAATAAAAACATGGACTCTTATTTTTGCCAAGGCAGATTCTCAAAATATTGGTTGTAAATCCTAAGCATGGGACATCAAAACATCTAAGCAAGCATGACCCATTAAATGAAATGACAACTAATTAGTCAAAATCATAATTCAATTTTAATTAGTGCAAAAGTCATAAAAATAATTAATTAAAATTACCCACGTATGACATTCGGCTTCCTCCGTTGTCCCAGTGATGGGTTCTAGCTCCGCATGGTGAAAACACACTCAAAGGAATTTTTCATTGCTCAAAAAGTTGTTTGCAAGGAGAAAAGGTATAAAGCAGTGTGCTTGTAACAGATATAATTGTTAAAGAAACCACGGTTACAGAGAAACACTAACAGACTGTTGCGAATTCGAAATAATTGTTACAGAAATTGTTACAAAGATATGGAATTTGAAAGTATAGGCAACGGTTTCTGCGACTGTCTATATATGATGTTATGTTTTCTTCCTCTTCTTCTTCTCTGCAGCAATGGTGATTGTCTGCAACTCGATTCTGAGCCTCTGTTCGATCCCCCAAAATCTCCATAGTCCCACTGTGACTCGAACCATCTTATTTATACACACAACACCCAAAATCTCTCCCCCAATCTCCGAAATAAATAAACAATTAAATAAAATATTTTCAGAATATTTTTTTCTTCAAGTCACGGGCTTTTATTTCATTTTCTTCTTCTTCCATGCTGTATCTTCCCAGTCATCACACTCCAGCACGTTGAGAACTCGATCAGATGGAGTCAAACCCTCTAAGGGCACGAGCAATCTCCCAATTATAGCTCAAACTTCCCGGAAATAGACCCGAGAGAATATCTCTTCTCTGTTTCCTTGTCACCGAGGGTTAAACCCTATTCTCTCGAATCTGGGACCATTAACATTCTTGTTTGCGACTAACAGGATAATACCAATATTGTTCCACGTCATACTCCGGTTAAAACTCTGCAAAACTTCTTCCAGAATATCCAACAACCCGTAAAACTCTTCAAGCCCCTGTAATATCCAAACTCGACGGGAAACTCCTTGTTTTTTCGAATCTACAACATATAGAATCCCTGTTTTATCGAAACAGAGAATTCCCAATCCTAATCTGCGACAAAATCTTGCTTAATCTCTCCAAATATTCATCCAGGGAACTCCACAGTCGCAGCTTGTAATTCGCTCCAAAATTCAGGGTTTGAACGAAGGTGAAGAAGGGTGGCCCCTAACCAAAACACGGGCGCCTTTAGCAGGTGGGGTGCAAAAATCAGGTGGGTGTCCCTTATCATTGAGGTGCCCCTTAACCAAAGAGAGAGCCTTAGCCAAAGAGAGAATCTGAATAGCATTTGTCCTCTGGGTGCCTTAACAGGACTTATGAGGACTTAGAGATAGCACAACTGTCCATATAGTCAGATTGCTACAAACACAGACTTATTAGGACTTTAATGTGTTTGCCTGCTCTGATACCAATTGAAAAAGCGGGGGACTAACAACCTCACCTAATATTTCGTTTAGGCAATCTATATGGACAAACTCCAATATAATTCCAAGAGAATAAAGTAGACATTCAGACTCAATCAATGGAAATATATCCAAGAGTTGTATCTCTGTTTCACAATGTAATCAGCAAATCAGATAGAAAGAATCCGTGAGCCTGATTATTATGTGAAACAACTTGAATGTACCAAAGACAAATGTTCAAGTGTTAATCAATTTATATCAACAACCAAAGGTTGGATTATCTAATTGATTGAACTACGCACAACCTGTAATATTTCAATTATATAAACAAATATAATGCGGAAAAGAAATAACACAGACACCATAAATTTTGTTAACGAGGAAACCGTAAATGCAGAAAAACCCCGGGACCTAGTCCAGATTTGAACACCACACTGTATTAAGCCGCTACATACACTAGACTACTCCAAGTTAACTTCGGACTGGAATGTAGTTGAGCCCTTACCAATCTCACAATGATTAAGGTACAGTCGCGTTCCTTATGCCTCTGAATCTAAGCAGGACTCTACGCACTTGATTCCCTTAGCTGATCTCACCCACTACTAAGAGTTTCTATGACCCAAAGTCGAAGACTTGATAAACCAATCTGTCTCACAAAGAAAAGTCTATTGAATAGATAAATCTGTCTCCCACAGAAATACCTATGAGTTTTGTTCCGTCTTTTGATAAATCAAGGTGAACAGGAACCAATTGATACACCGGACTTATATATCTAGGAACGACCTAGTAATATCAATCACCTCACAATAATCTTAATCGTATGGTAGCGAAACAAGATTGTTGATGGTGGTTTTTAGTTCAGGGCTAAAGATTTTAAAACCCTGTATTTAATGTACCGTCATTCTACAAAGAGACGAAGCCATTTGATGTAATGAGTGCCCAGCCTTTTTACTTACGCATATATTGCGCAATTCAATATATTTACATGAACTTTATCCAGAATGGTGCATGTAGCAACAATCCCAAATATTCTGTAAATTTCAACATCCCGCCTGTATTATTCATTAATGCAAGGCTCATTGAATACTTTCATGTGATATGTTCCTCGGTTAAACCCTTAATACTGATATGACATGACAATTAGTGTTCACTCGCAGCTGAGTAGCATCAATTTCCCGAAGTATCAAGATTAAGGTCTGCATGAAAGTACTCAGTCGGAAAGCATGCTGCTCTCTGTCAATAAAATTTAAAGAACTCTGTTTCAACATAAAGAACTCACCGAATTTAATCAATTTTGTGATAATTCACAAGATTCAAATATTAACCTAATTAATTTGCAAAAATTAGGATTTTCGCGCCTGCGCAATATCTCGGACCCTGCTGGTCGAAACTAAACCTAGGCAAGCTAGGTAATTGATCCGCCATGGACTAGTATGAGCAAAGTCCCACCAAAAATTAGAAAACAAAAAATAAAAGAGGATCCGCGGAAAATAGGAGCAGCAGTAAGAGGAGGCGTGGCCACGCCATATGGCCGGCCAGTTCACCCTAGCGGGCGCCACCTGCAGATGGACACGCCCCCATGCTACTCTTGTCGGCCCTCTTTCCCATCGACCAATCAGGTCGCTCTAAATGCGCCATACGCATTAAATAAATCAAAACTGCGCTAACACCTAGTGGTCGTCGTGTCAACATGGCTACCATGCCAATTAGTTAATCAACCTGCCAAATCGCACCGGCATGCTAATTGGCAAGCCATGTTATTCCAACGAGCTGTGGCCATGATCAACAGCCACCCCCTTTTCCACAACGAGCTGTGGTTATGATAAACGGCCACCCCCTTTTTCATAAAGAGTTGTGGCCATGATCAATGGCAACCCCTCTTCCATAAGGAACAATCGGCCATGACGCGGCCTACCCATATGGCTTCTAAACGATCACCCAAAGATTGGACGAACAAGTGGGAGCATTTGGTAAACAATTTTAGTATGAGCTATATGCTAAAAGTTTCGTATGGATGTCTAGCATAACATACTAAAAACTCTCATCAATCGGATTAACGAGCTAAAAGATACAGCTTAAAAGACGAGCTAGGTCATGGCTGAAAACTGACAGAATTCCTCTTTAATTCTTCCTGAGTAGCATGGGGAAAATCATCTCAGCCATCCAACTTAACCGGTTTATATTTAATTTGGGCCAACCAATAGGATGTCAAAATGGCTACCAGCCACCATTCTCCTATAGGGACCGATCACCACATCTTTAATGTACATAGATAGCTCCTGGCAGCTACTCACACATAACCACCCGGCACCTATCTTGCGCGTGATTGGTCAGAATAACTAGGTCTTGCAAACAAGACCCATTCAGCAGCCTGCTGCATATTTTCCACGAAAATACTCGAGACATCAAACATTTCACAAATTGGGGGATGTTCATCAGGGTATTGGTCTAGCGGTCTACAATGTGCGGCGTGCAACATGCATATTACAAGAAAGTGTAAGGAAAGGCGTGCAGTTAGTGATGATAGATAAGTAGTGGGACGAAACCACCCAGTCTTCCCCCATAGTAGAGACATGGTTTTCACCATCCTGCACGATCCCACTCCTCCATCACTCAACTATTCCCAGTTCCTATGAGATCAGGGTGCGTGCAACTATGACTGATATAAATAGGTTTTCAACCTATTTCAACCAACAACACAGTTTTGGTTATCAACACAAGTATCCATAAAAAATACCAAGAACTGATAGCTTACATTCCGCAAGGCAGTTCCATATTCTAATACAAGTCATAAAATAGCCACACCTTCAGAGTTAACCATTCCGATCTCAACACCTTCTTCGCTTCCCTCCCTAAGATCAACTCTTCTCCTTCACTTTGTGACCGAAGAAAGACTGAAATGGCTATTTCTTGGTTTAGGCCAGGATTGCACAGATTGATCTCTCGAATCTAAAGTACTCCCGTGCAGTGCATTTTTTTAGGGTTTTAATTTGTTTCTCATCAACACACCCAAATTTACCAAAACCAGCAGAATCAGGTTTTACCCCAAAACAACTGGCGACCACAGTGGGAGATTAATCTCTTGGTTGCGAAGCCAATTTCTCAATTTTTATTCCAATCTTCCCAAACTCAAGATGGTGGATCTTAGGTCTAAATTCAATCATTAACCAGAATTTACTTCAATCACCAATCCCAACTTTCCGCTTCATGAGTTACCCCGACCATCCCAAACACTTCCAAAGCCGCCAATGCTCGAAATCAAATCACATGAAAGGTATGGCAAAAATATTAGAAGATGTTGTCGCAAATCAAGATGATATTGTCAAGATGAAAAATGAGACGTTTTGTCTCTTAAAGAGTATGGCAAACCGGCTGTAGAAAGAGCCAGAAAACATTCATTCGGAGAACACCACCAATTTCAGAGATGACACAAAAAATGTTGAATCCTTGTTTGAGGTCTTTGCCTCCGCCAACGACGATGCAGACAGAGTATGCGGACGTATCAAACGAGAGCAAAATGGAATGACCAACACCAATGTAACGTCCGCAAGCGCAGTCAACACATCCCATGTCGTTACATCCTCTAGCACCAATACCAGCAGTACCGGAAGCATCCCCTCTTGCGTGACGCCTCCAATTACCAGAGCCAGAGCCGTCGCTACTCCTAATATTTCTTCGAGCGTGACGCCTCCAATCATCACCAGGGATGCTACCACTTCTTCATCAGGACGAGAGACTGGAGGAGCCAGAGGAAACCAACCTCCCATTACCATTATCGATTTAATGGAGAGATAGGAAATTCTTGCCAAAACTCAGACGGACATGGCCATAACTCAGAAGGAACGAAAAAACGAACATCTGAATGATTATGTCAAGGAATTCAGAATTCAGGCGTTAGATTGTCATGATCCAAATGTGACTGAACATCAATTGGTGGAGTTGTGCATTAATGCTTTCTGGGGACTCTGTTCACAAAACCGTGCAATCTATGATGGAGCATGTGTGTGAGATTATCTATTTTTCCAAGGTGCAGTGCCGAGATATATTTTCAGCCCTCAACCGTGTTGTGTCGGGCATGCGATTGTTTTCAATTGGAGAAGCTACCCCGAAATCCCAGTCTCTCTTGGAAGGTACGGCTGGTAAACGTAACTGGGGACTCCTAACCACTACTCACCTGAAAGGTGTCGAGTTTGAAAGCACACTGATTGACACGGCCTCTGACTTCAACATTGTCACCGTCAAGACTCTGAGAGCTAAAAGATGCTCACTGCCCGACTATGATCGAAAACTCAAAAGGAAGGTCGATAAATGCCTATGGGTATATTAATCTCGAAATCAATATTAGAGACGCCTAACACACGCCAAGTTTCATATTATCAAGGAATACCTGAATCATGATATGGTCATGGGGCGCTCATGGATACATATCAACAAAGCGAAACTAGGAGTATGTTCCCTGCCAAAGTCTATACCTGAGAGGGTCTCCAACAAGCCGTCCAATCCTGAAGATTATTTATTGCCGTATGGACAACTTGCAAATGTGACGCAATTGCCTGGAGAGAGTGTAGCTTCGCAGGTTCCACGAGTAAGTCTTGTTGAACAACTCTCTTTACAACCGACTATTTTTCGTCCCATCAAGACCTGGGGACTTTTGTCCGTCTATCAATGCGTCATCATCCTGATGTCATCACTAGCGCCTGATGCTGCTTACTCACGGGAGAGCCTAATATACCCAAAGCCCAATCATGCGCGAAGGACATGCCTAACGGAGACAGAGCTAAGTAACTATCCTTAAACTAAATGTTTTATATCTGTAAGGCATATCAAGTAAATTTTAAATAACCTAGTGTTGAGACGCGCTAATTCCTCAACACTCACTATTGTGTTGTCAGGCATACTGCCTCAACACGATTTCTTCTTAGTGTTGAGACGTGCAAATTCCTCAACACCCACTACTGTGTTGCCAGGCATACTGCCTCAACACATCCTTCCTCTTAATGTTGAGACGTGTAAATTCCTCAACACTCACTATTGTGTTGTCAGGCATACTGCCTCAACACGTTTCCCTCTTAGTGTTGAGATGTGCAAATTCCTCAACACCCACTACTATGTTTTCAGGCACACTGCCTCAACACATCCTCCTCTTAGTGTTGAGATGTGCGAATTCCTCAATACTCACTACTGTGTTGCCAGGCATACTGCCTCAACACATCCTTCCTCTTAGTGTTGAGACGTGCAAATTTCTCAACACTCACTATTGTGTTGTCAGGCATACTACCTCAATAGGTTTTCCTCTTAGTGTTGAGATGTGCAAATTCCTCAACACCCACTACTGTGTTGCCAGACACACTGCCTCAACACATCCTCCCTCTTAGTGTTGAGATGTGTAAATTCCTCAACACTCACTATTTTGTTGTCAGGCATACTGCCTCAACACGATTTCTTCTTAGTGTTGAGACGTGCAAATTCCTCAACACCCACTACTGTGTTGCCAGGCATACTGCCTCAACATATCCTTCCTCTTAGTGTTGAGACGTGCAAATTCCTCAACACTCACTATTGTGTTGTCCGGCATACTGCCTCAACACGTTTTCCTCTTAGTGTTGGGACGTACAAATTCCTCAACACTCACTACTGTGTTGCCAGGCATACTGCCTCAACACATCCTTCCTCTTAGTGTTGAGACATGCAAATTCCTCAACACTCACTATTGTGTTTTCAGGCATACTGCCTCAACACGTTTTTCTCTTAGTGTATGGACGTAAAAATTCCTCAACACTCACTATTGTGTTGTCAGGCATACTGCCTCAACACGATTTCCTCTTAGTGTTGAGACGTGCAAATTCCTCAACACTCACTACTGTGTTTCCAGGCATACTGCCTCAACACATCCTTCCTCTTAGTGTTAAGACGTGCAAATTCCTCAACACTCACTATTGTGTTGTCAGGCATACTGCTTCAACACGTTTTCCTCTTAGTGATGGGACGTACAAATTCCTCAACACTCACTACTGTGTTGTCAAGCATACTACCTTAACATATCCTCACCTTAGTGTTGAGACGAAGTAATTCCTCAACACTCACTACTGTGTTGTCAGGCACCACTGCCTCAACACATCTTAGTGTTGAGACGCTCAATCTTCTCATCACTCACTCGTGTTGTCAGGCGTCACTGCCTCAACACATCATAGTGATGGCTCCACCACCTCAACACCCATCTTTGTATTCAAGGCTCAACTGCCTTAACACTCATAAGTTGAGGATCCACTACTTAAATACATCATTTTAGTGTTCTCAGCATCAACGTACTAGAAGGATGATTGCTACTTGCATCGACGTTTCATTAAACGTGTTCTGCTTAAAGTCCAAGCCGGCCTATCTCTACTGGTAACGTCTGTTTACTCTTCTCATGAATTTTATTTTCATCTATCTCCATCTAGTGCTTACCCCGCAACAATGTCACTATTACGTGCTAAGTAGGGGACTTAATGTTGATGGTGGTTTTTAGTTCAGGGATAAAGATTGTAAAACCCTGTATTTAATGTACCGTCATTCTGCAAAGAGACGGAGCCATTTGAAGTAATGAGTGCCTATCCTTTTTACTTACGCATATATTGAGCAATTCAATATATTTACATGAACTTTATCCAGAATGGTGCATGTAGCAACAATCCCAAATATTCTGTAAATTTCAACATCCCGCCTATATTATTCATTAATGCAAGGCTCATTGAATACTTTCATGTGATATGTTCCCCGGTTAAACCCTTAATACTGATATGACATGACAATTAGTGTTCACTCGCAGCTGAGTAGCATCAATTTCCCGAAGTATCAAGATTAAGGTCTGCATGAAAGTACTCAGTCGGAAAGCATGCTGCTCTCTGTCAATAAAATTTAAAGAACTCTGTGTCAACATACAGAACTCACCGAATTTAATCAATTTTGTGATAATTCACAAGATTCAAATATTAACCGAAATTATTTGCAAAAATTAGGTTTTTCGCGCCTGTGCAATATCTCAGACCCTGCTGGTCGAAACTAAACCTAGGCAAGCTAGGCAATTGATCCGCCATGGACTAGTAGGAGCAAAGTCCTACCAAAAATCAGAAAACAAGAAATAAAAGAGGAGCTGCGGAAAATAGGAGCAGCAATAAGAGGAGACATGGCTACGCCACATGGCCGGCCAGTTCACCCTAGCGGGCACCACCTGCAGATGGCCACGCCCCCATGCTACTCTTGCCGGCCCTCTTTCCCATCGACCAATCAGGTCGCTCTAAATGCGCCGCACGCACTTGGAGTGTGACCGGGCCCCATGCTACTCTTGCCGGCCCTCTTTCCCATCGACCAATCAGGTAGCTCTAAATGCGCCACATGCATTAAATAAATCCAAACTTCTCTAACACCTAGTGGCCATCGTGTCAACATGGCCGCCATGGCAATTAGCTAATTGGAAAGCCATGTTATTCCAACAAGCTGTGGCCATAATCAACGACCATCCCCTTTTCCACAACGAGCTGTGGCCATGATCAACGGCCACCCCCTTTTCCATAAAGAGTTGTGGCCATGATCAATGGCCACCACTCTTCCATAAGGAACAATCGGCCACGCCGCGGCCTACCCATATGGCTTCTAAATGATCACCCAAAGATTGGACGAACAAGTGGGAGCATTTGGTTAAAAAAAATAGTATGAGATACATGCAAAAAGTTTCATATGGATGTCTATCATAACATACTAAAAAATATCATCAATCGGATTAACAAGCTAAAAGATACAGCTTAAAAGACGAGCTAGGTCATGGCTGAATATTGAATGGAGGGGCGGATCGTCAAAATCCGAGTTCGTGTGAGAATTCTACAGCAGTTTTAGTGAGGGTCTCATATCTAAATTTTCTGATTACGAAATTTCATGAATTAGCACAAACTTCTGCAAATCATCTCAGCCATCCAACTTGGCTAGCCAACTTAACGGGTTTAGATTTAATTCGGGCCAACCAATAGGATGTCAAAATGGCTACCAGCCACCAATCTCCTATAGGGACCGATCACCACATCTTTAATGTACATAGATAGCTCCTGGCAGCTACTCGCACATGACCACCCGCCACCTAGCTTGTGCGTGATTGGTTAGAATAACCAGGTCTTGCAAAAAAAGGCCCATTCAGCAGCCTGCTGCATATTTTCCACAAAAATACTCAAGACATCAAACATGTCACAAACTGGGGGATGTTCATCAGGGTATTGGTCTGGCGGTCTACAGCATGCGGCGTGCAACACGCCTATTACAAGAAAGTGTCAGGAAAGGTGGGCAGTTAGTGATGATAGATAAGTAGTGGGACAAAACCACCCAGTCTTCCCCTCATAGTGGAGACGTGGTTTTCACCATCCTGCACGATCCCACTCCTCCATCACTCAACTATTCCCAGTTCATATGAGATCAGGGTGCATGCAACTATGACTGATATAAATAGGTTTTCAACCTATTTCAACCAACAACACAGTTTTTTTTATCAACACAAGTATCCAGAAAAAATACCAAGAACTGATAGCTTACATTCCGCAAGGCAGTTCCATATTCTGATAAAAGTTATAAAATATCCACACCTTCAGAGTTAACCATTCTGATCTCAACACCTTTTTCGCTTCCCTCCCTAAGATCAACCCTTCTCCTTCACTTTGTGACCGAAGCAAGACTGGAACGGCCATTTCTTGGTTTAGGCCAGGATTGCACAGATTGATCTCTCGAATCTAAAGTATTCCCGTGCAGTGCATTTGTTTAGGGTTTGAATTTGTTTCTCATCAACACACCCAAATTTACCAAAACTAGCAAAATCAGTTTTTACCCCAAAACAAAGATATTGTGGAATCACAAACGATGAGACGAAGATGTTTATGACTACTTTTTATCTTTCCTATCGGAGATTAAATCTCTAGAAAATCTTAGAGAAGATAGCACTCAATCATGATAGAAAACACAGAAGGTGTGGGGATTAGGTTTCCCAGTTGCTAGAGTTCTCCCTTATATAGTCTTCAAATCAAGGCTTGCAATCAATGTTACCTTGGTAACAAAGCATTTAATATTCACCATTAGATGAAAACTTGATTAAACTCAAGCTGATATCTTTCAACCGTTAGATCGAACTTAGCTTGTTACACACAAATGAAAAGTGACTTAATTTAGATATGGGTAACCGTACCTAAAAGTGTGCACCTTGTTGGCTCAACAATAGTTAACCAAAGTTAGCTATATGAACACTTTCATATCAACCTTTTTCATCTTAACCATAACTAGTTCAAATGACTCAAATGAAACTAGTTATGGAGTTATTAAATTTTTTATATTTTCATAGAAGTATACAAGACACAATTGAAGCAAAATCGATTTTGATTCACTCGAATCAATTCATGAACATTATAGCCACGGTTTGCAAAAGATTGCATTCCTTATTATATAAATGTATTAGTTCATGAACAAACCGATTTTAGAACATAACCTACTCAAGTATACGAACGGGTACGCATACCTAAGTGGCCGGACCAAGTTTGGGTTCGCTAGTATGCGAACGGGTACGCATACCTTCCAAAACTCAGTTGAATTTCCGGAACTTGAAACTCACGCCAGTACGCATACCGGTATGCATACTAAGTTCCCGGACTTCCATAAACCAACCAGTACGTATACGGGTATGCAAACTATGGTTCTCGGACTTGGAATATCTTGAAAAAATTAGCATACAAGTACGCATATTGTGCTATATCCAATCATGGTTATTTGTCCTAAACTCCCATTTCAATCATTGAAACATTCTCGGAAGATGACAATCGCTATCTCACACAAACTATTAGCTTCAAAGCAATTTTCAAGTGATCGAATGATCAATACGAAACATTCCGGGTCTACATCAAATGACTGTCTCACACAAATCATATAAGATGTTACCATGCGATTTTCACATGATCATATTTTGACTTTCGTCAAGAATATAAGATGAACTTGGTTGAAGCGAAAGCTTACCAACACATATTTCGAGAAATATGTAAGCGAGTTAAACTCAGCTCGAAATATCAAATGTGTATAATTGAAGTCTATATAGCTATACGACTTTTGTCTCAAATATGAGATAGAGTAGATAGACTTTTGAGTGATAGATGAGTTCAAGTCTTCACATACCTTTTGTTGATGAAGTTCCACAAGCTACCCTTAGTAGTTCTTCGTCTTTAATCGATAAACGCTGTGAAGTCTAATGCTCAACTACACTTTCTATCCTAATCCGCGACTTAGCTATAAGTAGACTAGAAATCAAGACTTATAGTTTTGGCAACTAAACTTGACAACAAGCTTGAGATACCAACACTTGCGAGTTCGACCAAGTAGTGCTGTAACAATGTCCCCCTTTGTAAATTTTAGTGACAAAACTATCAATATATATGGATTACAAAATAAATAAACTTTGTAGCTTCTCACCAAATTCTTGATTTCCTTGGTTCTTCAACATTACTCGAAATATTCGTCACTTCCAAGTACTCCAGTTATTCTGAACGTATTCAACTCAGCATCATAGTTGTTGAAGATACGTAACTATAACAATGAGAAAATAGTAGCTCTCAATCACTGTTATACAGTGTCATAGTATTATTACACAACATCAAAGTCCAATTGTATCACAACTTTGATAACAATACTATATATGGTGATATGTATCACTCCCCCTTAGTCAATACTTCATCTCACATGAAAACCACTCCCCCTTATATAATGATCCGTAAACCATATATATTTGTAGTGTGAACTACACATTAATTCCCCCCCTTTTTGTTAATATAAATTGGCAAAGGTATGAAAACTAGTGGGATCATAATGAAATTCTCATATAGATACTTCATGACTAAAAGAGAACTTATCAACTTTGTTTCGATGATTTCACATAGTCGAAAATTAGTGTATTCATCAAGGAGTATATAAAGATACAAGAAAACTCCTACAATATTCCACAGCCGCACTCCCCACAAATATTTGGCAATTAAGCACAAGTTCAATTAAGAACTCTCCCCCATAAAATGTCATTCCCGAAAGAACAACAAGAGCGACCTTACTTTTACAAGAAAAGAAGGATTTCTTTGGACATTAACAAATTACATGAGACATGAATTTGTATCCAGAAAACTCAATTAAATTAACCACAAGAGAACCCATGATTAATTTAATCGGAAATGCTCAACATAAGAGAACTTAAGGAGCCACACAGTACTTTCACAAAGAAGTGGATCAGGGAAAGATCAATAATGCGGAATATTCAAAGATTCATTCTATTTTTCATCAATATTTGCATAAAGACGTATAATAGACTTAATTTTTGCAATCAAAAGTTCATCCCATCCTCCATCAATATTTGCATAATGACATAATAGGCTTAACTTTTGACATATATGGGACAATCATAGTTCACGTACGCAAACACACATATCCCATAACTAATTTTGCAATATATAAAACCAATAAAGATTAATACTTTGAAAAGGTCCATCATAAAAGGTATCACTGATATCCTTGATTCTTTTGACCGTAGAGACTCCATGTTCATGAGTTAGAACATTAACTTTCCAATCAACAACGCGGGCAAGATGCCTAGCTTTGACACAGTCCATGATAAGTTTCTTCTGATTCCTGATCAAGATCTTTTGATTATCAAAGATTTTGGTATGACTATCAATAAGATGATTTATTTGCAGTTGAAGATTTGCAAATTTGACCTTAGAGTCATTCTGAAAAAGAATTAGATTCTTGATAGATTCTCCAATCCAGGAGTTGTACTCTTTCCTTTCAATCATCTTTTTCAAGACAAGTTCTTGAACTAAAACACATCATTTAATGTCTTCTTCCATCTCAAGATTCACCATTTCTTGAGGTCTTGAGGAGTTCTCCATTTTTACTCCCCCTTTTTTTTATTAGGGAAGGCAAAAAATATATATAAATGTTTTCGAACAAGAGAGGGACACCCTTGTTATGGAAACCCTAATATTCCTAAGAAGACAAGGACGTTCGTGGACTGGATGTAAAGGATTAATGGATCAGGAAAGATCCAAGGAAAAGAAATACTCTCTGTTTTCAGATATCTCTTACTCCCATGACTCAATAATTAAAAGATTTAATCAGAGCATAATGTAAAGATATACTAGTTACAAGGAGTCAAGATATGACTCAACCTTCACAAAAGATGAAAATAGCTAAATCAAACACAAGACAAATGGTAACCTACAGTAGACTTGAGCATCTCGCAAATGTCATCCTTGCAACTCTCAAGTTAGATACAAGGATGAGATTACCTAGAGTTAGGTAGCAAAGTGAGATGTAATCCCACCATTAGTATTGAGAGATGAGTTGTAAATACCATTTGAGAGTTTGAATATAGTATTCCTTACCTTCCTTTGGCTATTTATCATTCCATAAGAATTCGACATAACCTTTTTAGAAAATCCATCAAAGGAAATTTTCTGAGGATTAAGTCTAGGACCTCTAGAGATCGGTTCCAGAAGGTAAGAATTGAGAAAATTCATTCTCCTAGACTTAGGTCTACCAGCCTTATTCTCAATAGCACTGGGAATGTGTAAGTTTGTAGAACACAAATGACCACCATTAAGAGGGACACGATTCCTGTGGCGATTTTTAAAGGAGTGACTCTGGAAACCTTGTGCATGAGAATTCTGGTTTTATGCAGGAATAAAATCCATTGTAGATGTCATCAGACAATTTACTCTGTCGACCGCAAAAAGAAGTAGGTTTTGAAGCTCAGAAATCTGTTTCTTTCTAGCAAAACAACGTGAATCATAATGATTCGTTTTCCCACAGAAGGAACAGGTTCGTGGAAGAGAAACATGGGAAGAAACCTGTTTTAAACTAGTAGCCCTATTAGAAGACTGCATGACATGTGAACATTTCTTAACAGATGATTCTTTTGAAGTATTTTTCTTCATGTACAGAAGTTCCCTACGATAATTAGAGATTGGTACGGAAGAAGGTTTACTCAATAAAACAGATTTTTCCCTTTCCAAGGATTTGCACTGTTCCTGGGTTAAAACCAGAGATGCAACCAGTTTCTCTTTTTCAACATGAATGTTGTTCAGATCTGATGAATGAGTCTCGATCAAATGTTTTTCTCTAATTGAACCTTCTTTAACAATATCCTCAAGATTACTAATCTTTTCACGCTGTAGAGTAGTTTCTTGAACAAGTTTTTCGATATTGTTAGTGAAGGACTAATTGATGCTATAGAGTTCTCGTTCTCGACCAAGGACTTCTCAAGTTCATCAATGAGTTGATCATGTTTTTCTTCAAGAGACTTTATCTTCGCTCCTTGAAATTCCATAATCTTAGTAGAATTTTTTTGAGTTCTGGTGAGTTCCATTTCAGCTTCAGACATAGTATTAAATGTCATATTAGAGGGAATGTTATCAAAATTTGATAGTAGAAAATTCTTACCTCGGGATTCGGAAGAATCAACAAAGGAGTTATCTTTGGAGGTAAGCCAAAGACATTTAGCATAATCAAAACTTTTGGAACACATTTCTGAGTGCGCGAGTTTGAGATAAACAACTATCCACACAAATTAGATTGCCACAAACAAAGACTTATGAGGTCTTAAATGTGTTTGCCTGATCTGATACCAATTGAAAAAGCGAGGGTCTAACAACCACACCCAATATTTCGCTTACCAATCTGTATGAACTAACTCCAATATACTTTCAATAGAATCAACTAGAGAGTAAGACTCAATCTTAAGAAAAGTATATCCAAGAGTTATATCTCAATTTCTCAATTCAATCTGCAATCAAACAAATAGGAATTTACAAGCCCGATTGAATATAAGAAATAACTTGGACGATATCAAAAACCAATATCCAAGTGTCAATCAATTTAATCAACAACCCAAAGGTCAGATTCACAAACTCATTGAACTTACGCACAACCTGTGATATTTTAATTATATAGAAAATATAATGCGGAAAAGAAATAACACAGACACCAGAAATTTTGTTAACGAGGAAACCGCAAATGCAGAAAAACCTCGGGACCTAGTCCAGATTTGAACACCACACTGTATTAAGCCGCTACCTTACACTAGCTTACTACAAGTTAACTTCGGACTGGAATGTAGTTGAGCCCTAACCAATCTCACACTGATCAAGGTACAGTCGCGTTCCTTACGCCTCTGAATCCCAGCATGACTCTGCGCACTTGATTCCCTTAGCTGATCACACCCATAACTAAGAGTTGCTACGACCCAAAGTCGAAGACTTGATAAACCAATCTATCTCACACAGAAAAGTCTATTGAATAGATAAATATGTCTCCCACAGAAATACCTAAGAGTTTTGTTCCGTCTTTTGATTAATCAAGGTGAACAGGAACCAATTGATACACAAGACTTATATTCCCAAAGAACAGCCTAGTAATATCAATAACCTCACAATAATCTTAATCGTATAGTAGTGAAACAAGATATTGTGGAATCACAAACGATGAGACGAAGATGTTTGTGACTACTTTTTATCTTGCCTATCATAGATTAAATCTCGAGCAAATCTTAGAGAAGATAGTACTCAATCACGATAGAAAACAACAACATCAGAATACGCAACTACAGAGAAATAGTTGGGTCTGGCTTCACAATCCCAATGAAGTATTTAAGTCGTTAACCTAGTATCACACATGAGGTGTGGGGATTAGGTTTCCCAGTTGCTAGAGTTGTCCTTTATATAGTCTTAAAATCAGGGTTTGCAATCAATGTTACCTTTGTAACAAAGCATTCAATATTCACCGTTAGATGAAAACCTTATTAGACTAAAGCTAATATCTTTCAACTGTTAGATCGAACTTAGCTTGTTACACACAAATGAAAAGTGACTTCATTTAGATAAGAGTAACCGTACCTAAACGTGTGCACCTTGATGGCTCAACAATAGTTAACCGAAGTTAGACATATGAACACTTTCATATCAACCTTATTCATCTTAACCATAACTAGTTCAAATGACTCAAATGAAACTAGTTCTAGAGTTGTTCAATTGTTTATATTCTCATAAAAGTATACAAGACACAATTGAAGCAAAATCGATTTTGATTCACTTGAATCAATTCATGAACATTATAGCCACGGTTTGCCAAAGATTGCATTCCTTATTATATAAATGTATTAGTTCATGAACAAATCGATTTTAGAACATAACCTACTCAAGTATGCGAACGAGTATGCATACATAAGTGGCCGGACTAAGTTTGGGTTCGCCAGTACGCGAACGGGTACACATACCTTCCAAACTCAATTGAATTCCGGAACTTGAAGCTCACGCCAGTACGCACACCGGTATGCATACTAAGTTCCCAGACTTTCATTAAACCAAATAGTACGCATACGGGTATGCAAACCATGGTTCCCGAACTTGGAATAACTTGCAAGAGTTAGCATACAAGTACGCATACTGTATTATATCCAATCATGGTTATTTATCCTAAACTCCCATTTTAATCATTGAAACATTCTCGGAAGACGACAATCGCTGTCTCACACAAACTATTAGCTTCAAAGCAATTTTTAAGTGATCGAATGATCAATACGAAACATTCAGAGTCTACATCAAATGATTGTCTCACACAAATCATATAAGATGTTACCATGCGATTTTCACATGATCATATTTTGACTTTCGTCAAGAATATAAGATGAACTTGGTTGAAGCGAAAGCTTACCAACACATATTTCGAGAAATATGTAAGCGAGTTAAACTCAGCTCAAAATATCAAATGTGTATAATTGAAGTATATATAGTTATATGACTTTTGTCTCAAATAGGAGATAAAGTAGATAAACTTTTGAGTGATAGATGAGTTCAAGTCTTCACATACCTTTTGTTTATGAAGTTCCATAAGCTTCCCTTAGTAGTTCTTCGTCTTTAATCGATAAACGCTGTGAAGTCGAATGCTCAACTACACTTTCTATCCTAATCCGCGACTTAGCTATAAGTAGACTAGAAATCAAGACTTATAGTTTTTGCAATTAAACTTGAAAACAAGCTTGAGATAGCAACGCTTGCGAGTTCGACCGAGCAGTGCTCTAACAATCTCCCCTTTGTCAATTTTAATGACAAAATTATCAATACATATGGATTACAAAATAAATAAACTTTGTAGCTTCTCATCCAAATGCTTGATCTCCTTGGTTCTTCAACATTACTCGAAATCTTCGTCACTTCCAAGTACTCCAGTAATTCTGAACGTGTTCAACTCAGCATCATAGTTGTTGAAGATCCGTAGCTATAACAATGAGAAAACAATAGCTCAAAATCATTGTTATACAGTGTCATAATATTATTACACAGCATCAAAGTCCAATTGTATCACAACTTTGACAACAATACTATATATGGTGATATGTATCACTCCCCCTTAGTCAATACTTCATCTCACATGAAAAACAACCCCCTTACATAATGATCTGTAAACCATATGTATTTGTAGTGTGAACTACACATTAATTCTCCCCCTTTTTGTCAATATAAATTGGCAAAGGTACGAAAACTAGTGGGATCATAATAAAATTCTCATAGAGATACTTCATGACTAAAAGAGAACATATCAACTTTGTTTCAATGATTTCACATAGTCGAAACTTAGTGTATTCATCAAGGAGTTTATAAAGATACAAGAAAACTCCTACAGTATTCTATAGCCGCACTCCCCACAAAGATTTGGCAATTAAGCACAAGTTCAATTAAAAACTCTCCCCCATAAAATGTCATTCCCGAAAGAACAACAAGAGCGACCTTACTTTTGCAAGAAAAGAAGGATTTCTTTGGACATTTACAAATTACATGCAACATGAATTTGTATCCAGAAAACTCAATTAAATTAACCACAAGAGAACCTATGATTACTTTAATCAGAAATTCTCAATCATAAGAGAATTTACGGAGCCGCGCAGTACTTTCACATAGAAGTGGATCAGGGAAAGATCAATACTACGGAATATTCAAAGATTCATTCTATTTTTCATCAATATTTGCATAAAGACATATAATAGACTTAATATTTCCAATCAAAAGTTCATCCTATCTTCCATCAATATTTGCATAATGACATAATAGGTTTAACTTTTGACATATATTGGACAATCACAGTTCACGTATGCTGAGGGGTGAATATGATTTTGGTTTTACCCGTCCTAGTCACACCTAATGACAACACTTTCTAGGAATGGTAAAAGAGAGAACTTGCTTTCTATTGTACCTTGTCCTTCCTTATATAGACTTTCCAAAGGTCCCTCCTTTTATGACATCATGCCACATGTCCTAAACCTCTTTAATTACCACTAATGCCATTCATTCTTAATACAACCTCCTCCTTCTTCATCAATTCCTTCCTTGTCCCTTTCATCTCATGGATATTTCTTTATTGGACTTGGGCCTCAGTCCCCAAGTCCCCATGTCTATGTTGGGCTCAAGGTAATCAATATCGGTTGTATAGGCCAATATTAAAGGTTTTTATAGGATATCGGAAAAAATCTTTACGATATTGAAAATATCGGCAATACGAAGGAGAACCGATAAAAACGCGTGCATCGTCCGATACGGATCGATATATCGGTTTCATTTGTACACTGTTAATATCGGTTTCACTTGTACACTAATATATCACTAAAGTATTTTGTCTTTTGATTATGATTTCTTGAACTTTTAGTTCAAGAAAGTAACTCCACTAATTTTGTTAACTTCATATATGATTATGGTAGATGTAATTACTGTAAATGTGAGGTTGATGGGCTAACATACATTGAATGCTTGGTTTCGTTGTTGATAGTATAAGGCTCTAATCAACCACCTCTTATTTTGTAAGGTTGAAGTATGTTTACTACAATTATTATTTTCTATTATGGTTATATCAATATATATTTTTGTTTGATAAATAATATATATTAAAAAAATCCTAATGATGTATCGCCTATAAAAATAGATATTATCATTTGTATAGGTGTATAGGACCCGACCGATACGATACCGATACACGATATTAACTACCTTGGTTGGGCTTACCTCCCCTTTGGGGAACCCCCATCCCGCCAAGGGGTATTATTTTCATGTATCAACATTAGACCCATGACTATTGGGTCAATTGTCAAATGACCCAGTAGTCATTATCGTTTTTTGCTTTAGACTTTTCCCCCTCGATAGAAATCCGTTACTTTACGTTAATGCCTTCTCAAAAATCCAGCCACGGATCGCCGCGTGTCACGACATGTGCCGGGAGTACGGGCGGTTGTAGTCATTATTGATGGCGCCATCTTTTCTATATATAGGTTGTTTTCTGGGTCGGCCATTGCTCTCACCTTTGTCTCTTGGAGGATTCCTTCCATCGTCAATACCTCGCTCGGATGGCTCACTCTCTTCACGGTTACGTGTTAACCCTAGCACCTGTCCCCGCGCTAGCTAGGGAAGTGTTTGAACATCACGAATTGGCTCGGTTGTTACTAGTAAAAGCTGAGATCGAAGCGCTCCGGGATCAAAGATTGGTGAATAGGGATTCTATGCGCGCCAAGTTTGATGAACAATACACGACATTTCAAGCTTCCCAAAGGGCTGAACCATCCGAGCGCGTATCACTTAAGGTTGAACGCGCATTAGACGACGTGGTTACCACTCGTCACGCAGCTAATTCGTTATTCATGGAGTCTGTGGTGATGATGACTACCATAGACGGCGCAATAGCCGATTGTCTCCTTCGTATCTCTAATCAGGGAACCCCGCGTCTTCACGGTTATACCCTGACTATGGCGTCCGTGTCTGCACTCGTGCCTTCGTCTTATCTTCAGGATGAGTTGGTGCGTCTGCTGGTGTTGAGAGAGGAAGTGGGTCTGCTGTGGACCCTTAGGATGATGCGCCAAGACAAGGTGCGCAAGGAGTATGATGAACACGAAGATACTCTTTCACTCGCACGTGGGGTGCAGGCTAAGGACAAAATTATTTAAGATATCTATAAGTTGGTAAACGAGGCTGATTATGACCTAGCTCTGGCCAATGTGCAGTGTGAAGAAGCGAGTCTAATGGTATAGACTTTGGATTCGGATATTCCCCGTTGTCGTGTGTTGATAGATAGCTAGGTTGTGTGCCAATCTGTGAGGGTTGATTTTTACTTTGTTTTATCGTCTTTGTTTGTGTTTTGCTGTTGTTTGTTATTCATGTATCTATTCTGGGGCCTTTTCCTTTTTGTGTGTTTCTTTCAGACGTTTGTTGTTCTTCATGTATGTAATTTTCGTTTTGGTAGTTTATTTGTTCTATGATTATTTTGTTTTTTGAAATGGAGGTAGTGGTAGTGTGCCTGTCTTCCCTTTTTTTATTCTCCTTTTTTTTTTTTTTTTTAAATGGGTGGGTGGGATGGGTTGGGGCGTGGATGAAACGCGCCTCCTCCCCCCTTTATGTTTTGTAATTTTTGGGTGGGATGGGATAGGGCGTAGGTGAAACGCGCCTACTCACCCCTTCTTTTTTGTCGAGGTTGGGTGGGGTGGGGTAGGGCGTGGGTGAAACGCGCCTACTCCCCTCTTCTTTTTTTGCAAAGGTTGGGTGGGATTGGGTAGGGCGTGGGTGAAACGCGCCTACTCCCCCTTTTCTTTTTTTCAAAGGTTGGGTGGGATGGGATAGGCGTAGGTGAAACGCGCCTACTCCCCCTTCTTTTTTGTTTTGTAGATGTTGGGTGGGATGGGATAAGGCGTGGATGAAACACGCCTACTCCCCCTTTCTTTTTTGTAGAGGTTGGGTGGGGTGGGATGGGATAGGGCGTGGATGAAACGTGCCTCCTCCCCTCTTTCTGTTTTGTAAATGTTGGGTGGGATGGGATATGGCGTAGGTGAAACGCGCCTACTCCCCCCTTCTTTTTTGTCGAGGTTGGGTGGGGTGGGGTCGGGCGTGAGTGAAACATGCCTACTCCCCCCTTCTCTTTTTGCAAAGGTTGGGTTGGATTGGGTAGGGCGTGGGTGAAACGCGCCTACTCCCCCTTTTCTTTTTTGCAAAGGTTGGGTGCCTTTGGCATTCCTGTATCCTTCTACGAGTCTGTTAGTTGACCAGGCGCCTTTGGCACTCCCGTGGTCTTTTGTGGATTTGTCAGCCGACCGGGCGCCTTTGGCACTCCTGTAGCCTTTTGTAGATTTGTCAGCCGACCGGGTACCTTTGGCACTCTCGTAGCCTTTTGTAGATTTTTCAGCCGACCGGGTACCTTTGGCACTCCCGTAGCCTTTTGTAGATTTGTCAGCCGACCGGGTACCTTTGGCACTCTCGTGGCCTTTTGTAGATTTTTCAGCCGACCGGGCGCCTTTGGCACTCCCGTAGCCTTTTGTAGATTTGTCAACCGACCGGGCGCCTTTGGCATTCCCGTAGCTTTTTGTAGATTTGTCAGCCGACCGGGCACCTTTGGCACTCCCATAGCCTTTTGTAGATTAGTTAGCCGACCGGGCGCCTTTGGCACTCCCGTAGACTTTTGTAGATTTGTTAGCCGACCGGACTCCTTTGGCACTCCCGTGGCCTTTTGTAAATGTTCATACCAATCGTTGATAACTTAACCTTTATTACGCGGAGAAAGTGCTTATACATCGAGCAATTTATGTATAGAAACTCTTTAGCCATTTGTCGTTGATGGGTGATCTGACCTTGGTGCCATCCATTCGCCTGAGTTTGTAGTATCCACTTTCTGCTACCTTTCTTATTTTGAACGGGTCATCCCAGTATGCGGTGAATTTTCCTGCACTAGCGTTCCTCTGTACGTGAGGGGCGATTTTGAGTACTAGATCGTCCACCTTGAAGGTTCTCTCCTTAACACTCTAGTTGTAGTAGTCAGCTGTGCGCTTCCTATATGCTTCCGCGAACCACTCTGCTCGTGTTCTCCTCTCTTCTATTGTGTCTAGGTGCGCGAAGCGACTTACTTCATCCGACGTGGTATGGCTAGCCATTGCTACTCTTGCAGATATTACCGTTATTTCCTCTGGTAACATTGTGTCTTCGCCGTAAACTAATGAATATGGCGATGCTTCTGTCGAGCTACGCTTTGAAATCATGTATGCCCATAGCGCAAGCGGTAGTTATTCGTGCCACTCCCTGTGATGGTCATGCACGGTTCTGCTCAAGATCCGGAGGAGCGTCTTATTCGTCGCCTCCGCCTTCCCATTCCCTTGGGGATAGTAGGGTGTTGACGTATGTAGCCTCGTATTGTATTGTCGAAGTAGGTCTATCACGTCCTTGTTAACAAATGATTATGCGTTATCTGCCCTAATTATCATAGGCGCGCTGAACCTATAGATACTGTGTTCCTTGATAAACGCGGCTACCGTAGCTCCAGCATAATCTTTGAGGGGTATCTCCTCTACCCATTTTGATGCGTATTTCGTGGCTGTTATTATGTACTTGTGGCGCTTCGAAGATGTTGGGTTAATCAGACCTATAAGGTTTGGTTTGCCGCGGCTACCACAATGGCTTCATGTGCTAATAGGTACGGGCGCAGTTTCTGGGTTGGGTATATGAGGGATAAACACGCCTTATCCACACGTGGGTATCTTAGTTCCGCTTCATGCAAGACTCGGCTAACATAATAAATAGGCGCCAGATCGTTTCCTCCCCTGTCTTGTGCTAACACAACTCCTATTGCTAGACTGGTGAATGTTGTGTAAAGATATAGAGGAACTCCTTTTATTGGTGGCCTTAGAACTTGTGGGATGACGAGGCACTGCTTGAGCTTCTCAAAAGTTCTGCGTTGTTCTTCCCCCCATTCGAAAGCAACACCTTTTCTTAGTATGGGTAGGAACGCGGATATCAGTTGTGCTAATCCTGGTACAAAACGGCGTATGTATGATATTCTCCCGATGAATGCTTGTAACTCCTTCGTATTTGTCGGAAGTACCATGGTTGTGATTGCTTCGACCTTTCCTGGGTCCACTTGAATTCCTTCATTGGTTTCCACAAAGCCTAGGAACTTCCCTGATGTTACCCCGAAGGCGCATTTAAGGGGGTTCATCTTAAGCTTGAACTTCCTGCACTTCTCGGAGACTATCTGTAGATGGGAGATGTGGTTTTCGGAAGCCTGCGATTTTACCACAATGTCGTCGACGTATACCTCTTCCGTCTGATGCAGTAAGTCATGAAATATGGACGTCATCGTGCGCTGTTCTGTGGCGCCTGCATTTTTCAGACCGAAAGGCATTACGACGTAATAAAAAAATTCATACGGCGTTTGGAAAGCAGTCTTTTTCGCGTCCGAGGCATCCATTTTTATTTGGTTGTATCCGCTGAAGCAGTCCATGAAGGAGAACCTCTTCTTATCCCCTGTTGCGTCTAGAGTTGTGTTGATGTTAGGCAATGGGAAGTCGTCTTTTGGGCACACCCGATTCAGGTCTCTGTAGTCCACACAATATCTGATCTTTCCATTCTTTTTCACCACGGGTACAATGTTAGCTAGCCAGGTTGGGTGTTGGATGGGTTTGATGAATTTAGCCTTCAACAACCGTTCCACCTCTTCTTTTATTACAAGATCCGTAGTTCTTAGGAATTCGCGACTTTTTTCCTTTATAGGCTTGAATTCAAGTGACACTCCGAGATTGTGAGCAACGAAGCTGTTGTCTAGCCCTGGCATCTCATCGTAGTCGAAGGAAAAGATGTCCTTATACTTTTTGAGCAGCTTGACCAGCGTTTCCTTCTCTTCTTTGTCTAGGCTTTTACTGATCATAATGTTGTGCTTATCCTCCTGAGTCCTTATGTTAACTTCCTCCATGCCATCCATAGTGAGATCTTCGGGCGTTCGTTCTTATGCCGCTGTGGGTGTTGTTCCCACAAGCTGGTTTTGAAATTCTTCGTCGTTAATCGTCCCAAAGGGAAGTTCGGTCAAGTCCTGATTGGTGTTTTCTGAATGTGCTTCCGCTTCCTCGCTTATTGTTGTTGTCATACGGTTCTGCGTGTCCGCGGATGCTCCCTCGGTTAATTTCTATAAACGGTATACGTGCCCTCCATCCAGTTTCGAGAAGCGTTGGAATCTGGGCTGCTCCTCTTGCTTCCTCTTTTTTTCCGTGGGGAATACCATCCTGGACGGGATGAATACAGATTTAGCCGGCTTTGCTTCCTCTTCCTCTCCCCATTTAGGTAGTGGGTGATAGACGCATTTATGTGTCTATTTTCATCTCTTTTATGTATAGTG
>JAJJMB010002292.1:1667776-1684486 GCA_023531105.1 Papaver atlanticum | reverse complement strand
CGAATCCTATTACCACCACTTTCACTACAATTAAAACTCACATCAGTGGGGTGAGCAGTGCTTCAGGTACCTCTTCTGATTCGCTAAGCACGTTATAGAAAACTGCATCAACCATGTATGCTTCCTCCGGGTCGAAGGGGTTGCTTGTAGCAGGGATCCGATATTGCCTTCTTCCGATATTGGTTTTGACACACTGGTGGTATGTCGAGGCTACTACTTTATGATTGAGTAACCATCCTCTCCCCAATAGCACGTGGAACGAGGTATCATCTTCTAGGACGTAGAATGGGGTAAGCACTCTGATAGGACCAGCCTTCATTACTAAGTTAACGATTCCAATAGCCATTTGGGTATGCCCGTCGAATCCCTTTACCGTGGTAGTTCGCATCCTGATAGCAGATCGATGCACCCCCAAGACGTCTAGCGTGTGCATTGAAATCAGGTTCAAAGACGCACCCCCATCTATAAAAGTTCTCTTTAACGGTTGCCGATTGATGTGCACGGTTAAGTACAAAGGCCTGAGATGTTCACCCGGGTAACAAATATCCTCATTTGTGAACACAATCACTTCCTTAGGCAGGGGTTTGTAGGGTCTTCCTGCTGCAATGGATGTTATATCTTTGGACGCTTCTTTGATCTGGTCTTCGTTGAATCCGAGAGAGTCAAAGAATTGCTGAGCTAGCACCGTTTGCGCAAATTTACTAGCCACTCCGTCCATGTTTGCGAACGTAGAGGTATTTATCTCGACTTCACATAACTCGTCCTCGTCGTTCTCATCTTCCCAAGGCCTCCATACATCCCCGCTCGGATCGTGAGTGAGCATCATGACTTGGTGTTGAGTCGTCTTGTCGTCTTTGGGATTGCTTATTTCGATATCGCCTATCTCTAGCTTCCTATGAAAGATTCTTCGGAGGTTGAAGCAATCCACTGTGGGGTGCTGTATTCTTCGGTGGTAATGGCAGTACCTAGCGTCATTCTTGTCAATGGTATTGAGGTCTGCTCTTGTTGGAGGTAGTTGAGCTTCTTTATTTGCTACCCAATGTCTAACAATCCCACGATCTGCTCTTTGCTGCATGGTAGGGGAGGCGGCAATGTTTGTAGCTGGCCTTTGTATGGTTGGTTCGCCTGTGCATTCCATCCTTCCTGACTGTTGTTGGAGAAGATGTTTTGTGGCGCCCTTGATAGCGCATTAACTGTATTGCGCCAGGTGTAGTCCGAGCTAGAATGCTCTACACAGTCAGAGATCCTTGTTGCTGCTCTTCCATATCGACGAAAGTATAAAATCAAAAGTTGACTAGGCTCTTCTTGAAGGATGGTGTTATCCCTCGTACACAAATTTCTACTAACACTTCCTCCTTGATGTCCTCATGGCAGTCCAGCGCAAGTGACGGAACCTGGTAATGTATTTCCCTATTTCTTCTCCAATGCGCTGGCCGCATTTTCTCAAATCTATGGTTGTGACCTTTCTCTTTGCTGAGTAGAATTTCTTAAGAAAAAGAGTAGACATGGCGGACCATGAACTGATGTTCCTCAGTCTCAAGTTATCATACCAGGTGAATGCTGTATCGGTTAGTGATTTTGGGAATTCCCTTAGACATAGCCTCCCGTCGGCCGTGCGGTCATTCATGGAGGATACGAATCGGCTAAGGTGCTCGCGCGCCTTCCCCTGACCATTGTATGCTTTGAAGTATAATCTTCCGGGTACTGGTAATCTGTGACTTCAGAAGAGTTTGGGATGGTCATGAAGTCGTAATTGTCATGCTTTACTACGCGGTAATTCGCTTCCAGATATTTAGCCATCGCCTCTTGAGTCATGGTTATAGGCTCTTCCTACTCTTCAGCGTCCTTCGTCGCTCCTTTTGCATTCAGCTCAGCGCTAGCTGCCTTTAACAACTTCCTCATCTCTTGTTCCCTCCGGACGTGGCCATCTAGCTCCTGCTGCATCTCATGCATGGAGGGGCGTGTGGGTGGTGTGCTTCCAACCTCTTGCTGCTTATCCTTCTCTTGTAGAGTGTCTGGCCTCTTCCCCTGCGTGATTCGGTCAGATACTATCCCTATTCTGTCGCTTTCCGGGTTGAGTAGTTGGTTGACTAATTGGTTCTCTGGAGTGCCTGAGCTAGTACCTCCTTGGTGTGTCATGGTGGGCTAGGCACGAGCCTCCGGGTGTGGTCGCCAAATGTTGAGGGGTGAATATGATTTTGGTTCTACCCGTCCTAGTCACACCTAATGACAACACTTTCTAGGAATGGTAAGGGAGAGAACTTGCTTTCTATTGTACCTTGTCCTTCTTTATATAGACTTTCCAAAAGTCCCTCCTTTTATGACATCATGCCACATGTCCTAAACCTCTTTAATTACCACTAATGACATTCCTTCTTAATATAACCTCCTCATTCTTCATCAATTCCTTCCTTGTCCCTTTCATCTCATGGATATTTATTTATTGGACTCGGACCTCAGTCCCCAAGTCCCCATTCTATGTTGGGCTTGCCTCCCCTTTGGGGCACCCGGTCCCGCTAAGAGGTATTATTTTTCATGTATCAACAACGGACGCAAACACTCATATCCCATAACAATTTTTGCAATATATAAAACCAATAAAGATTAATACTGCAAAATCATCTTCCAAATTAACTTTAGAATTTGAATAAATAAATCTAAAAACATTGCGAGATGAAAAATGTTGGCAATAGCTATGTGTACTCACAATAGTTGTTATTCCAAATCCTAGTTATCCTTCTTAAAACACAAGAATATATTCTCATAAGAAGTTTCCTAGACACTAAGAAACAAAGAGTTTAATCATCATCTTCATCATCGGAAACCATCCAAGAGGCTTGAATAATATCCATATCTTCCTCGATTTCGGGAAACTTAGTAGCAATCACACGTAATTGTTCTTGCATACATTTTACCTTGAAATTGATCTTACACACACCCTTGTGAATTTGATGAAGAAGACTCAAGGTAGTAGGATCACAAGAACCGTCAAGGGAATCAAATCTTTGTCTTTTGCAAGCATTCTCCTTCATACGTTTGAAAGTACAAGGACGAACAAGTTTGGGAGTTCCAATAGTGTTGCCAATAGGAGCAATAGAATATGCTCGACAAATTTGCTCAATTAAGCAAGGAAAGCCCAACTTCTTGTTGGATGATGTCATTGAGAGCATTCGATGAATAATGAATCCACAAATATCAAGACTTTGAGAACCCAATTCAAGGAAATAGACTAGCTCCGCAAACTCACGACTCCACCGAGAGTTCTCAATTGTGGAGGGACAAAGATTAGATATACCAAGTTTTCCGAAAGACATCAAAGCAAGACTAAGATAATTAGTAGGAAATTTTCCCTCAATCCAATCAACACTCTTGCCACAAAGACCATTAGAAATGGTTTCATAAGATGGTCTTTCTTCTCTTGGTCTAGGAAGACGAAAATTACCCAAGGGAATTTTGGTAATCCTTGATATCAACTCTCTATTAACAAGAATGCTTTCTCTAATTATCATGGTCTTGAATTCCATGTCATCAAGATCAACATCATGGATGTTAGCATAGAAGATTCTTGTGAGAGTGTCAAAGCCTTTACCAAGACCATTAAAGATGTTTCCAAGATTAAAATTTTCAAAGCAAGCCAAATCTTCTTTATGACCACTAACCAAATCCAATTTCTTTTCTAGAATGAAACCGCTAGAAGAAATCTTCTCAAAGATCTTACTACTAGAATCCTTGATAAATCTAATTCCAATAGAATCTTGATTTTTAGGTATAATCATGCTAAAAGAAGATGAATCAAAGTTTTTGGAACCCTTCTTTGAAGTCTTGAAATTCCCCATGAGATCTAAAAATGAGAGAGCAAGAAGAAGGAAAAAACTTACTTGATATGCTTTTTGAAGATTAATAAAACCTTTTGCCTCCCTTGGATCTCCAAAGATGTTTTAATGGAGATGACTCATGAACCTTAGAAAGGTTCACGTACGCGGACAAGAGAGGGAAGAAGAAGGGTACACGTACCACAACTCATAGATACCCATTAATGGGCTTGGACCCGTTTATGAACCGCAACCCACAAAAGGAAAGTGAGATTTTTTACATCGTTCAACCATCAAGGTTCGCACACTGTGAAGTAAATCAGCATAGTGCAGTAAAAGGATAATAGAAGAACTACATCACTTTATTTAACCTCAGGTGGACAAAAAAAAATTGTCGAACGAGTTTTTCTTCAAGGAAAAATAAATTTCAAAAATAAATCAAACCCATAATACAAAGACATAACAAAAATCAGACCGTTACTTGCCCCCACTTCAAGTTATATACAAATGGGGTGATGCCAATCTTGTTACCAAGAGGTAAGATGAGCAGAGGACTCCACATGCATCTTCTCCGGTCGATATTTGTGAAATGTACCAGAAGTATAATCATAGTAATGATGATACTCAGGGTTATTTGAATTTTTTGACTCTTTTTTCTTATGATTAAAGGAAGGATTTTTCCAATGGCTGGAACTTGCAACACCACCTGTAAAAATCTTTTTATCAATTTTGACTGAGTTGTTGCCAAAACACAAAAGTGTGTCACGAATGACATAATCAACATTTTTACCAGCACATCTCTTTTCCTTAATCAAGACAAGTCGTTCCAGAGATTTAAAAACGTTTTCAAAAGCCATAAATAGATCTTTGTCAATTGATCCATCTCGATAGTATTCCTCAAATAGATTAATAAGAAGTCTAGTGAGGTTCCATATCCTTGAGCTTTTATTCACACGTTTCCTATAACGAACTCTTTTAAAGGAATCTTTAACTTTTCCTTTTGATTGTTTTTCATCATCTAGGATTTCAAGCGTTTTAGATGATGTGAGATTATCCTGAGAGACCAGCTGTCTTGAGAAGAATAAACTCTGAACAATCTTTGAAGATTTCTGGTATGCGTTATAGATGCCCAGAACAATTTTCCCAAAGTGATTTCCCATAGGCACAGTCTTTAGGAACAATCAAACACAAACTTATTAGGTTTATCGTGTTTGCCTGCTCTGATACCAATTGAAAAAGCGGGGATCTAACAACCATACCAAATATTTCATTTAGGAAATCTATATGAACTAACTCCAATATAATTCTGAGAGCACCAACTAATAAAGCGAGCTCAATCAAGAAATATATCCAAGAGTTATATCTCTGTTTCTTAATGGAATCAGCAAATCAAACAGATTGAAATCCGTGAGCCTGATTATTATAAGAAACAACTTGAACGGTACCAAGGACCAATGTTCAAGTGTCAATCAATTTATATCAACAACCAAAGGTTGGATTATCTAATTGATTGAACTTACGCACAACCTGTGATATTTCAATTATATAAACAAATATAATGCGGAAAAGAAATAACACAGACACCATAAATTTTGTTAACGAGGAAACCGCAAATGCAGAAAAACCCTGGGACCTAGTCCAGATTTGAACACCACACTGTATTAAGCCGCTACAGACACTAGCTTACTACAAGTTAACTTCGGACTGGAATGTAGTTGATCCCTAACCAATCTCACACTGATCAAGGTACAGTCGTGTTCCTTACGCCTCTGAATCCCAGCAGGACTCTGCGCACTTGATTCCCTTAGCTGATCTCACCCACAACTAAGAGTTGCTATGACCCAAAGTCTAAGACTTGATAAACCAATCTGTCTCACACATAAAAGTCTATTGAATAGATAAATCTGTCTCCCACAGAAATACCTAAGAGTTTTGTTCCGTCTTTTGATAAATCAAGGTGAACATGAACCAATTGATACACCATACTTATATTCCCGAAGAACATCCTAGTAACATCAATCACCTCATAATAATCTTAATCGTATGGTAGCGAAACAAGATATTGTGGAATCACAGATGATGAGACGAAGATGTTTGTGACTACTTTTTATCTTGCATATCGAAGATGTTTGGGTCTGGCTTTACAATCCCAATGAAGTCCTTAAGTCGTTAACCTACAAGGTTTTGGAAAAACCTAAGGTTAAAGGAGAATCGACTCTAGTCGCAACTAGTATCACACAAGTGGTGTGGGGATTAGGTTTCCCAGTTGCTAGAGTTCTCCCTTATATAGTCTTCAAATCAGGGTTTGCAATCAATGTTACCTTGGTAACAAAGCATTCAATATTCACCGTTAGATGAAAACCTGATTAGACTCAATCTAATATATTTCAACCGTTAGATCGAACTTAGCTTGTTACACACAAATGAAAAGTGACTTCATTTACATAAGAGTAACCGTACCTAAACGTGTACACCTTGTTGGCTCAACAATAGTTAACCGAAGTTAGCCATATGAACACTTTCATATCAACCTTATTCATCTTAACCATAACTAGTTCAAATGACTCAAATGAAACTAGTTATAGAGTTGTTCAATTGTTTATATTCTCATAGAAGTATACAAGACACAATTGAAGCAAAATCGATTTTGATTCACTCGAATCAATTCATGAACATTATAGCCACGGTTTGCAAAAGACTGCATTCCTTAATATATAAATGTATTAGTTCATGAATAAACCGATTTTAAAACATAACCTACTCAAGTATGCAAATGGGTACGCATACCTAAGTGTCTGGACTAAGTTTGGGTTCGCCAGTACGTGAGCGGGTACGCATACCTTCCAAACTCAGTTGAATTCCGGAACTTGAAGCTCACGCCAGTACGCATACCGGTATGCATACTAGGTTCCCGGACTTTCATTAAACCAAACAGTACGCATACGGGTATGCATACCATGGTTCCCGGACTTGGAATAACTTGTAACAGTTAGCATACAATTACGCATATTGTGCTATACCCAATCATGGTTATTTGTTCTAAACTCCCATTTCAATCATTAAAACATTCTCGGAAGACGATAATAGCTGTCTCACACAAACTATTAGCTTCAAAGCAATTTTCAAGTGATCGAATGATCAATACGAAACATTATGAGTCTACATCAAATGACTGTCTCACACAAATCACGTAAGATGTTACCAGGCGATTTTCACATGATCATCTTTTGACTTTCGTCAAGAATATAAGATGAACTTGGTTGAAGCGAAAGCTTACCACCACATATTTCAAGAAATATGTAAGCGAGTTAAACTCAGCTCGAAATATCAAATGTGTATAATTGAAGTATATATAGCTATACGACTTTTGTCTCAAATAGGAGATAGAGTGGATAGACTTTTGAGTGATAGATGAGTTCAAGTCTTCACATACCTTTTGTTGATGAAGTTCCACAAGCTCCCCTTATTAGTTCTTCGTCTTCAATCGATGAATGTCGTGAAGTCTAAAGCTCAACTACACTTTCTATCCTAATCCGAGACTTAGCTATAAGTAGACTAGAAATCAAGACTTATAGTTTTTGCAACTAAACTTGACAACAATCTTGAGATAGCAACGCTTGCGAGTTCGACCGAGCAGTGCTCTAACACAATCAAATGAGTGAAACCTAAGAAGCGGATCCGTGCATAGTTCTCAAAATGTTGTGAACCGTATTACTCCCATGTGGACAGCCCCAGACGTTCATACAGATAAAACAAATTTTGATACTTATTATATTGCGGCATCTGGTAGTACTAGTTAATCTTTAATGTGTAGCAGGAACCTGTGATGGTATTCGAGGGAGCGATTCAACAACAATAGACCCAGAGCAAGCCAAAACCAAAGCTTATTGGAAGCTGTTTTGTGGGCTAAAAAAAAAGGAAACTAAATAATACATTTAGTACTGTTTGAATGTATAAAGGCATAAAGGGAAGCGCAACTTCAGTGAAATGGACTACGACTAATCTAATTCAGGATTCTATTTTAATTTTCAGTTCTTCTGATTTTTGGACTTGTTCTTATGTCCATAGATGAAAACCACATAACTGACTCCATTGCGAAATATACAAGGTCACAAGTAAATAATTTCAATTGGTTTAATAAGTACTCCCTCCGTTTCTAAATAATAGGTTAGTTTATATCTAAATAATAATTTTAATTACACACAAACCGGCCTATTTTTTTTTAAAAATGGGAGGAGTAGTCAAGTTGGGTTCGAGATCCAACATAAAAGCTTTTTTCCTGTTACAAAAAATCCAAAACATGAAAAAGTCGGTGGGGTGAAATTATCGGACCCCAAATTTTGAATATCCCGCCTAAAACCAAACCTTCCCCCTCTTCTTAGTTTTTACGATAAATCTAAGCCTTTCATAATTTTTACAATAATCAACGGTGAACACTATCGATCCGTATGAAACAAAGTGCACCAATCATACTCTACCAACTCCCCTATATAAAATATCTAACTCTCTCCTCCCAATTTCACACCTTCAACACCTTTACTCTCTTTTCTTTCCCTGAAAAACCTTTCATTTTCCGTCCAAGTTTCCGGTCAAATGGCTCCGAAAGCAGAGAAGAAACCAGCTGAGAAAAAGCCAGCTGAAAAGAAACCCGCTGAGGAAAAGAAAGCAGAAAAAGCACCAGCAGAGAAGAAACCCAGAGCTGAGAAGAAGTTACCAAGCAAGGATGCTTCATCAACAGATAAGAAGAAGAAGAAATCAAAGAAATCAGTTGAGACATACAAGATCTACATCTTCAAAGTTCTGAAACAAGTTCATCCTGATATCGGTATCTCAAGTAAAGCTATGGGTATCATGAACAGTTTCATTAATGATATCTTTGAGAAACTTGCTGCAGAATCATCGAGATTAGCTAGGTATAATAAGAAACCAACTATTACTTCTCGTGAGATTCAAACTGCTGTTCGTCTTGTTCTTCCTGGTGAATTGGCTAAGCATGCTGTTTCTGAGGGTACCAAAGCTGTTACCAAATTTACAAGTTCCTAATTCATTGTTTCTGTTTTTTAGGTTTTTAGAAATCAGGGGTTTCTTTTGTTGTTTTAGTGGTTCAGTTTGGATTTATCAAATATATTTATTTGTTCAGTTTGGGGATTCGGATTTGGGTTTAACATATGTAATTATAATATCAGATGTATTTCAATTTTAATTTTGAATCCAAATATCTTGTTAGCGAAATCCATTGTCTTAATTTTTCGATGTGTATCAATTGAAACCCGTTTAGATCTTTATCTGGATGTGTTGATTGATCTGATTTTACTAGTTTTTATAGTTTTTTTCCTCAATATCGACACAATTAAAGAAAAACGAAGACAATGTTATTATCAGTGAATAGGCCGATGAGGAGACACACGGTTGTTTCAATTTAGTTTATTCATCTATGGATGTTATGATCTCTGTTTGGATGTGGTTTTTGTAGGTTTTATTTATCTGACACACCCGTTGCATTTAATAGTTCGTCTATGACTATGGGACATATGCAACATTCTTCTGCAGTACCTTCTGTTGGTGCTGTTCAGAACTTGGTTGGGGATTTCACCTCACTCCTTGGTGGATCTTTTCCAGGATCAAATGATCCTGGCATTGATTCAAAAACATTGCCAAGGCCACTGCATGATGCTGATATGGAGGGAAAGTCTTCTACGGAGTTTTATCTCTTCAATTGCCATCCTAGATATCTACAAGTGACAACAAATGCAATACCAAATGCTCAATCACTGCTTTCGAGGTGGCATTTACCTCTTGGAGTATTGGTCCATCATCCTCTTGCAGAATTTGCTGATGGGGTTAGTAGCATTATGAACTCCAAAATTGTCATTATTTTTCGATTTTGAGCAATCTATGTGTTTCCTTCTCTTTTATTATTCGCTTAATATCTTTTTTTTTTATTGAGCCTTATTGTTCAGGAAGAAGTACCTACAGTTAGCCTTGGACCAATTGCAGTTGTCCGTTGTAGATGTGTCGTACGTATGTGGATCCCTATGTTCTATTTTCTGAAGGAGGAACAAAGTGCATGGCAACCTCTGTAATTTGCTTAATGAAGGTAGGTACTAAGTATTATCTGTTTTGTTTTGATGCAAACAGACCAAATTAAAAAGCCTTTAGTAGTTATCTTGCATATAGTTGCCGTAGGCCCGTACCATAAATATACATGAGTTTGTTTTCCTTTACTATGTCTTGCTGCTATTCAAGTGGTCTTTTTTGATGAAGTTGGTTTCATTTCCATGAACTTCCCATGGATTGCAACAGGATTTGTGATTTCTCTGTAGGTTATCTTTTGGTACTTCTCTCCATACCGACTTTTAGTTCTGACAATTTTGCAGGCCATCTTCCGTGTTTTCTTTGATCACAATTCACAATGTGATTTGGTGGTTGTAAGGGATTCTTTTTCGTCCAACTCTATAGTGGTTTGACACTAGGGAATATGGTCGTAATCTGTGCACATCAATGATGCAGTGCCCTAGTAACTGTCTTGCAGGCTATCCATATTAGTCTATGGTGCTTGGAGTTGGATGTGCTTAGAATCCCACTTATTCTCAAAGACTAAAACTGTCTTTTCTTTAAAATGCAGTATGCAAAATTTAGCGTCTAGTTGGAAGAACTCCACTGCGGGTAATAAACAGCAAACCTCTCGAATCACTAATTTGGATTGGGAGTCACCATGAATGCTTGTTATGTGTCGACCAACATTGGACATAAGCCTTTGAAAATTCCTCTTGGGATCACAGTTAAGTGTGGAGACTTCATACCGCAATTTGAACTTGAGGGGAGCCCTCCTTTTTAGTAAATGAGAACTAGAATGAGTTAACTCTAGTGCCCTTCAGTAATCAATGTGCTATGCTGTGGCCTGCAAGTACATGTTTTTGAACTTTCTTAACATATCATCTCCCTGCCTTTGAAATATTCTTGGTACCCACCTATTAAGCACTAAACAGCAAGACCTAATTCTTGACTGCTATTTGTGATCAGTTTATCTCTTATATCCACCATTTCTATTATGAAAGACCTCTAGAACTTTTTCAAAACGAAGTTCTGAACTGACACATGTTTTTCCCTCTGTATGATTTAAATGTTAATTATATTTATATTTTTGAACACTGTCGATGCAAATGAAAGTACATGGTTAAGTTATTACGACTTTATTGATAGTCCCTGGGGAATTTTTGCCCAAGAAATGTATTGTATGTTAATTTGTGGTTTGCATTCCTTTGCTTTTTGCAGATTTGGTTGCTGCTAGAGAGAGTAGAGACTGACTTCAATAAAGTAATAAACCCACAGTGGTTGGTTTTTGGCGCTCCTGTTTTACTGGCATGTAATGATACTCCTTCCCCTGACAACGGGTCAAACACTAAGCCCTATAGTTAACTTTGCGGCACCTATCCCCTCAGTAACGTCTTTCAAACCAGTGTTAAAAATATCAAGTTATAACTTTCTGTTGAGAGTGAGGCAAGACGCAAGATCTGGTTTCTCTTCTGAACGATTAAGGTATGTATGATTTGATTACTGCAACTGATTTTCGTTTTTCCTCTTACCTTATTATCCCCTAACTTTTGTCCTAGGGTTTCGAATTGCTGTTAAAAATTATCTTTTGTTTTGTTAATGCATGATCCAGTACAGTACTGCTGATTGGTGTCAATCGTTGAGTATATTAAGTCGTAAAATGATTCCATTTCCAAGCCTGTCCATTTGATTGCTTCTATCATAGCCCGCTCCTCCATTTCATGCTGGCTTTAGGGGTCGTGCTGCAAAACTTTGACCTCCCTGCACCAACCAGATGACCACCTTAGTACCATACCTATGATCCCTTCCATTTAACTGCAATGCTGATCTTTATGTTTCCAAAAGATGGAAAGATCCAGCATTTGTCCTCAGCCTCAGGTAAAGGCCCTGTGAGTTGGGTTGAATGGTTGTCTTCCTTGATGTTCAGCTTCCATTCCTCTGTTGCCATTACATAAGTGCTCTTCGGATCTGGATTGGTATCTCTGAACAGCTTTTCACACCTCGCTTTCCAAATCTGCCATACTAGCGCAGCACATTTAGCATTCCATTGTCCCATTTCCTCGTTCCAACATGTGTTTTGTTGTGTTGAGAGCAAAGAGGGCAGATGTTTGGTATCTCTGTGAATTGAGCAAGTTTACTGGCTGTTGGTATCATTTCTTGTATACACTTGTATATGAACAGTTTGATTCTAGGTGTTATTTGAAGGTTCCAAATATTGTCACAAGAAGAAACATTTGGTGGCTCAAATCCCTGAATTGCATTGTATAAAGACTTTTTTATTGAATTCACCAATAACTGCTAAGCTCCATCTTGGCTTATCTTTGCTAAAAATGTAACTTAGCAGCCTCTTATGAACACAGAATACTCATCCTGTTGATAATGATACCCTCTTTCCCACCAACGTGCTTGGCATGTATATGATAGAAAGTTTGATGTTTGCAGAACTTCTTTCTTTTTTAAAGTTTTATTGCTAAGGATATGTGCGCTCTTTTCTTTTATGTTTTGCAGATGCAGATTTAGTTTGACATCTCTTTGCAATGGAGGTAGTTGATTCCTTAAAACAAACAGGAGATTATGATGCCAGCAAACTTGAAGACTTCCGCAGGCGTCTGATAGAGTGTAATGGTAATTACAGTTCACTCAATATTTGGAAGGAAATTCGTAACTCTGACAACCCAAAGATGTACATGGAATATCTGTTTAGGAATAAACAGGCAAGACTTGGTAGTGCAATGAAAAGAGCACTTCCCTGGAAATTCGAGGCTATGGATCAGTCTTGTACAACGATTAGTGATGGCAAAAAGACGAGGAGGAAAAATGCGATGAGAAGAACAAAGTATGGGAGATCAAAAAAGAACAAGTACGAGACGCAATATGATCCTGCCACGAAGCCCCTGATGATGGAAAAACAAGACAGCATCATAAAATTAACCGATGTCGCAATCCTTACTAAGGTAGGAGCGCAAGGTGGAAAGACAATTATTGGTACCCTTGAAGCCCATGTAAACGGGTTCATATTTACAACAAATGTAAAATACATGCATTTGAAGGTTTCCGATGTAAATGTAGCTCTTTTCCGGGTCGCAGACGAGAGGATGCTGCCTCTCTTGCACTTCCACTTGCATGAAAACACCAAGGTGGGGACAGAAAAAACAAAGGATATCCAGTTCCATTTGATGACGACCAGGGTGGAACGGAAGAGACCTGATTCTGATTCAGCTGTGATTGAGAATGAGAGGCAAACGGGGGATAGGGGCCGGAACGAAGATTTACAAAACTTTGTGGGAAAGTTGGTGCTAAATTGGGTTGCCAATTCCTGGAGCTAGAAACAGATTGGGAATTTCATGGGGCTTTTCTACCCTCAAAGGTACCAACCAGCTTTTTCCTGACTTCATTATGCCTAGTTGTGCTTGTAGAGACACCTTTCGCTGTGTCTATGTTAACCGATATTGAGATAGTGAATCTGTCGAACCACATACCTGGGGAAATTATCATGACTGTCACATTTCAAGACTTCAAGGCTGAGAATGTGCTTCAAATCTCAATTCCCTTGGAATGAGTTGCCCGCAACTTAGTGGGTGTGGTCAAGTACTATGAGAATAAGCGGGATCTACCCTGGCCGTCAATAGTGAAAAAGATCACAGATCGCCCGGAGACATTCATCGAAAATGGTGGATGGGAGTCATATGAACTTGAGGATAGTGTTACTTCTGCCTTCTATGTGGAAGAGTTTATCCGAGACCCAGACTATTTTTCAGGCGAAGAAGCATAAGAAAGTGAACCACTGTGAAAAGATGTATTAGGTACTTAGTATCCGGGTGAGGAGAAGAGAAAAGTTGATTTTATGGGATTTTTCTGTGGGTCACTGAGAGTAGACCTCTACTTTATCTCTTTCTTTTGGTTATCCTGAACAGGTTGTTCTTTAGTTTTAGTGTTGCAAACCTTTATGAAAGACAGAAGATGCTCATATTATGTTTCGTGCTTCTTTTATTACTTGATGCAAACATAGAATTCTAAATATTCGACTGCCTCAAATGCAATCCGGGATTCTGGGTACCACATTAGTGAGTTATTAATATGATTGTTTTGTTAGAATCATAAATATTGAGAGAGAAAAGAAGAAGAATAAAAGATGAAGAAAAAGAGGGGTGAACCCAAAAAAATCATATTTTGAATTTGGTAAATATGATATGAGTGATTCTTGTGATGACTCCTCCTCAGAATCAGAACCTCCTTCATCTGCTAATGTATTTGTCAATATTTCTAACGATTCAGATATGAGTTATTTGTTAGATGATGAATGCTTTTTTCTCTAAACTCAAGCCAACGACCCAAATGATGGATTTTATCAGCCACAACCAGAAGATGAAGTTATGGGTACTCAGGTATGGCTCAAATTTAGTTAATGTAGCTTGAATTGTGCAAAAAAATGGCAAAACTGAAAATTTCAGGAACAAATTTCGGCTAGGTCATAGTAGTTCGGTTACCTATCCTGCAGAAAAAGTAACCGAATTTTTCTGTATGTGCAGTTTTCGGTTACTTATTTCAGCAGACGCAGGTAACCGAACTCTATTTTAATGGAGGTTTTTGAGAGTTCGGTTATCTTTTTCCAGAAAACGTAGCCGAACAATTTTTATAGAGTATACAGTTAATAGTTCGGTTTAGTCGAGTTTACTATTTTTGTTACCGAACTTAAAGTTCGGCAAGATCGCAAATTATTTTTATACAATAACTAACCGAACTTTAGAGTTCGGTTTAGTCGAGTGTACTAATTTTGTTGCCGAACTTCTAATAGAAAAACCAAAGAACAAGTTCGGCAAGATCGCAAAACTTTTCTAGAGATTATATAACCGTACTCTCTGTTCGGCAAGGTCGATAAAATTGTTTACATTGCCGAACATGTAAGTGTTTCTTGTTTGTGGTTGGTATTGACGTTGTGCTATTTCTCGTATGTTGCATGTGATTCAATACCAATGGAAAATCAACCTTCCCCAGTTGATATTTTGTACGATGACACATCTCATCACTACATGAATGACTTGGTATTCAAAGATCCGACAGAGGCAAAGAGTTGGGCTAGACAACATGCACAAAAAGACATGTGCGTATTAGTTTTGAATGGGAGAGAAAGCCAAACTCGCTTTGAAATGGTTTGTGAGAGAAGCGGTGATCCCGAGAAAAGCCACAAGAGGAAGGGTTATGTGTTTATAAAGGAAAGACAAATAGGAAGAACAAAACTTTCTCGAAGAAGATTGAATGCCCATTCAATCTAGCATTTCATTACAACAAAGATTTGGATGGATGGGTTCTCTACAGGGTTATGGAAGGTCGTCATAACCACCCTCCTCCGGAGCATCTTGAAGGACATTTCATGGCGGAAAAGCTAATTCCTCAAGAGATGGAAAAGGTAGCTAAAATGAGAACAATGGGTATTTCACCGCTTCAAATGCTCCAAATACTAAAGGAGGATAACAAGGATAACCACTCATCTTTGTCCACCATTTATAATGCAATTGAGACAATTAGAAAGAAGGAATAGATAGATAGACAAGTGATGCAACAATTATTTTTTTTGGCCAAAGATAAAGACTACGCGGTTCAAACGGATGTGGATTCGGATGGAGAGATAACACAACTCTTCATTGCGCATCCGACGAGTGTTCAATTGGCTCAATGCTTTCATGAAGTTATAATAATGGATTGCACTTATAAGACGAACAAGTACGAGATGCCATTATTGAATATTGTTGGGCGTACTTCGACGAAGTCACCGTTTACCATAGCGTTTTGTTTCTTAAGGGATGAGCAAGAACCTAGTTACATTTGGGCACTACAACAAGTTAAGGCAATCTTCCAAGGTGATGATATTCCCAGGGTTATAGTAACCGACAATGAAGTCGCATTGATGAATGCAATAGAGGAAGTGTTCCCATTAGCACATAATATGCTTTGTACGTTCCATATATGGTGTAATTTGATGAATAGGTGCAAGCCAATAATTTGTCCACCTAAGAAAAAAAGATATGATGAGATTAAGAAGCTACCAGAAGATGAACGAGCGGATGCAAAAGAGGAATTTGAAAAAAAAAACGAACTAAATTACGCTAAATGGGTTGCTTTCAACGGTGAATGAGAGTCATTGTGTTGGTCTCTTACCGAGGAAGAGTATCATCTAAATCTTGCGGAGTTTATCGGCCATTGGGATACTGCCGATTACCTCGATGTTGTATCGTATGTTCTTCGCCAATGGTTGGAACGCACAAAGAGAGGTTTGTTTATACCTATACCAACCAATATAAACACTTGGGAAATCAAGCGATAATTTTGGTAGATTCGGCTCACCACCGGTTGAAGAAGAATCTCTTTGGATGTGTTGATAATTTCGTAACCGTGTGGAATGCTATGGAAAATTACTTCAAGCGTGACTTTGATAGAATTAAAGAGAATTTTCCAAAAAAGCCGTATATTCAAAATGACTGGAAAATATGCTAATCACCAATTGTTCAAGGGAATCTGATGTCGTTTTATAGTTGTAGTGGTAAAAAGGTTCGTTGCTCGAACTTGTGAAGGATTTTCGAAAATTAAATAGAGTTGTTTTAACAATAATAAGAAAATACCGAGACTCTGGATTCCACCATTGACCAATTAAGTGATAAACTCTAAACAATATTCATGCAATATTTTTCTTTAAAGTGATTCTAGTATTTGCCTTTAATAGATTTTTGAAGTAATAATTGTAAGCACGAAGCATGAAACATCAAAAGTATTAAAACCAAGCATGTCCCATCAAAACACTTCACAACTACTCAATAAAAACCAATTTTTCTTTTAAGTTCTATGCAAA
>JAJJMB010002292.1:1638450-1659504 GCA_023531105.1 Papaver atlanticum | reverse complement strand
GCACCATTTGTAATATTATTGTATATTTTTATTAAATTTAAAAACTCAAATCTTCACAAGTCTTAGAGTTCGAATCCTATTTACCACTATATTAAAATCACATCACCGCTATTCCAGTATGAAGATAGTCGACAACAAATCTTGACACCAGTGGATTCCTAGAGAGGCACCTGCAGAGATCACGAAAACAAAGGTCTATCTCTATTCCACCACTGCTACCATTTTATGGTCAGGAGTATCCGCTACCGGTCCATCCGAAAAACATGTAGATCCAGGCCACGACGTAATTCCGGGAATTCATACATCTACAATAACAAAGGATGCTTGACACATCTTCAAATTATCATAAAGGAGTCCGCCTATTATGCCAACCCAAGGAAGATCAAGCCCAGGACATCTTTAGATTCACTGGAGCCGACACGACAAGAGAGCAGCCTCAAGAAGATAACGATGCCCGCGTCATCATGCCAGGAAAGAATCCGTAGCCGAGACAATCTCACGCAGAGGAGATCCGAGAAGTTGCTGCACTAAAAGACATACATCTCACATATTTCTTTTGCCTAGGGAAACGGAAGAGCCTACACCGGGTACAGAAGCAACGCGCCGAACAACACCTCCGATCGGTTCCAGATAGTGACGCTCCCTACCCTAAATATCTCTTCATTCCCGAGCCGATTGCCCTCAAGACTTGGACAGGATGTTCTAGCAAAATAATAAGCATCTCGATGACTACGTCAAGAGATCCAGAAATGAATCCCCCGACTTCCAGGTCTACTCCTAGTGCTAACACATGAAGAACGCCACCCACGGACATGGCATGTAGTTCAGCAAGGTTACGGGTCATTTTGCAAAAACTCTGTAAGAAACATTTTTACACTGCCTTCTGGAAGAACTGAATATACCAACGATTCGCATGGAAGTCTTCTACAACATACTAAGAGGGCACGTTAATCGAATGAATAAGCTATAAGTGGCAGCCGAAGCTCTCGACTACGTGACAGCTGAAAATCTACATCGGATAAAGATTTTGTGGCCGCTCTGGCAAGAAGACACAAATCTGAAATTTTCATCAAGTCAATACACCAAGGTCGCACTTACAATCAGGCCAGCAACAATAGAAGAGCTTATGCACGCATGGAATTAGAGAGGAGCCACTTCACCGGGAAAAAAGGGGGAATAAACTCACATACGTGAGTTATTAAAGCCCGTTGACGTTAATGGCCGTAGTTGTCCAAGGTTCGTGCTCGTAGCTGCCGCTCCTTTTTTCCAAGATCCATGGCCGTAGCCACCACTCGTCCCTGCCGAGATTTTTGCCCGCAGTCACCACTCCTCCCTGTCAAGGATCATGACTGTATCCATCCTAGCTCCAACCAACTTGTTTTTTTTCCCATGAAGACGCAGTCTCTTCTGATCACAGTTGCTAAGAACCGTTACTTCTCGTTTGTTGATACCATCCAGAGCTTCATCATAGCAACAATCACTATGGACAAAGAACCATGAAAACCGCACTTGGGGACTGAGGCTCAACATGGAATCCCTTCACTGCCGAGAACCTTTTCAACTCAGAAGAGACAATCAACCAAGAAGTCATAACCGTGATAAGGTCACCACTCTTCAAAGATGTAGCGCAAGGATATCACCACCTCCTTGTCTGGAAGGCGCCTGACCAACAAGCAGTATTTAGCTCAGCCATTCATAAACGTTGTTGTCAGTGAAGAATCAAAGAGGAAAGTCGCACCTCAGTAAGCCACACATACCAACTACATCATGTCTGTCACATCACCTACTCAGTTCTTAGTACCGCCTACCCAAGGTTTGCACGAAGCTGCGCATCAACAACCACATGGCCGACAAATTCAGATTCAGTGTTTCTAAATTTCCAATTCCCTATGGAAAGGGTGCATGGGCTGCCAAAAGTTTGGATACAATACAGGTCTATCAAGTGCGACTACCGCTCATTGATCAATAAATGACGAATCCAAAAGATTGCCGCCTCCATCAATTCGTCAACCGCCTTACCAGTAAGTGTAATGGAAGTACATCTTTCAGGAGAAAATAAGATCAAGACAATTACACCTGGGGACTGCCAGCACAGGATGCCTTCACGTCCCTCAACCAGGTTATTTCTGATATCAGCATCATCACTATCAAAGCTTTACGAGCCGCAGAAATTTCTCAACATGAAGGCGTACATGTGCATCAAAGACTCCAAAAGTACGCCGTGGAGATATTTGCACATATCCGGCCACGCCATCGAATATGAAGTGTAACTGGGGACTGCTCACCGCATCCCATTCCATACAACCATCCAAGATTCAGAAGATGGTTCAAAGGATGTCGCTTGGAACGAAGTCCTTGAAGGCTTGATATCAGCACATTCTTCTTGGAAAGTACCTCCTGTATCCCAAAGAGCAGCCTGCTTCAACATTGAGACGGTTTTCTCAACCACCACCTCTTTTGACTGACATGATCCCTAGAGGAGTTTCTGTCCATTTCAGTATGCAATTTTCGGATTTTTGAAATCATTTCACGGACTGGGAAGCAATGAATCTGAAGATTCGTGGCATAGCGTCCATGCTTCTACATACCTAGCCGGCACGCCATAAATCTTCAAGAAGCGTGTAATCTGCAAGGGGAATATCAAACAGAAGAATGAGAGAGCTCAGATTGCAAAATCGCGTTCGAGGAATGAATATCATGTACACAGGCTCTACTGTAACCCTACCGAAGAGCGCTACGTCTAAATTTTCAAGATATTGCGAGATCTTTCTAAGAATTTGGATTTCTTAGTCGGGAGATTTCATTCATTCATCCAACTGGAAACATCAAATCATAAAAGCAGCATGAATGAAGGATTATTATTCGATCAATCCCTGGCTCCAGCCGCATGAAACAAAATACTATTAAACATCAAAGAAGTGTCATCAACGCCAGTGCCAATGACGCCTTTACTAGAGTCCTCTCCATAAGCCGCTTCAACATCCTCTCCAGAAGCCGCTTCAACATCCTTTTCGGAAGCTACATCAACGTCCTCTTTGGAGCTGCTTCAACATCTTTTCGGAAACTGCTTCAGCAGCCTTTTAAAGATATTCCTCATGATAGGGCTCGTCCACATCAGAGTCGAGGATTATGGCGCCGTCATGAATAGGGTATTCATGTTTATATAGGAGTTCATGTTATGCTCCACCCTCCTTCACTTTAGACGGGCAGCAAACCTTTCAGCCCTAGCACTTGTTAGGTGAGATGCTTCATCGCGCCTCCACTTTTCCTCAATGACAACCGAAGCCAGTAAAGCTTAGACACGCTCTCGGGCGATGCTCAGATGTACAAGGGACTTGGAATGCGGTATGAGATCCCAACCAACCGTATGCCTAATCTACCTGGGTCCAACCGACATCATGCTAGGGGAACGCTCACCTGGACGCCTCTTGAACGTGCCCTGTTCCAAGGACTGGACGACACATCTCTCTGTCAACTTTGCCTCATAAGTTTTATCTTTATTTGTCACCATCTAGTGCTTACCCAGCAACAATGTCACTGTTACGTACTAAGCAGGGGACCTAATGTTGATGGTTGTTTTTAGTTCAGGGATAAAATTGTAAAACCCTGTATTTAATGCGCTATCGTTCTGCAAAGAAGCTGAGCCATTTAAGAGTGATGAGTGCTCAGTCCTCCTTACTTACATATATATTGAGCAATTCAATATATTTATATATAAAATTTACCCAGAATAGTGCATGTAGCAACAACCCCAAATATTCTGTAGATTTTATCTCTCGCCTGCATTATTCATTAATGTATGGCTTATTGAGTATTTTTCCTATGCTATGTTCCCCGGCTGAACCCTTAACATTGGTATGACATGACAATTAGTGTTCACTCGCAGCTGAGTAGCACGAGTTTCCCGAAGTATCAAGATTAAGTTCTGCATGAAAATACTCAATCAGAAGATGTGCTAACTTCTCTCTGAGAATAAAAGAATTTTGTGTTAACACACATAATTTATCAAATTTATTCAATTTTGTGATAGCTCACAAGATTCAAATTTTGGCCTAACTAATTTGCAAAAATTAGTTTTTTGCGCCCTTCGTAATATCTCGAACCCTATTGGTCGAGACCAAACCTAGGTAACCTAGGAAATTAATCCGCCATGTAGCTAGTAGGAGCAAAGTCCTACCAGAAATCAGAAAACAAGAAATAAAGAGGAGTTGCGGAAAATAGGAGTAGCAATAAGAGGAGGCGTGGCCGCGCCACTTGGCCGACCAATTTGCCTCAGCAGGCGCTACCTGTGGCCGGCTGGACACACTCCATGCTGCTGCTTACCGACCCCTTTCCCATCGACCAATCAGATCGTTTTAAACCCACCACACGTACTTTTAAATAAAGTTGGAAGTCGGTTGGTCGATGCGCCCAATTCCTTAAGGAATCTAATCTAGACTGCCCATGTCAGTCTAAAAAAATGATCACGGCCGCACGTTTTGACCAGTTGATTTATCAAACCTAGTCGCCTCCTAACATGGTCGGACAAGCGCCATCGTGTACACCGGCAGGCCTACTAATGCCTAGGCCAATCGGCATCTCTCCAAATCGCAAGCGGAGCTATTAAACGTTTACCAAAACAGTTGGCCACACGAGTTACAAAGCCCTAATTTCTATTAAACGACATTACATTACTGCCACAAAATGATCTTGGACGCTCAACTTCGCCAGCCGGATTGACCGGCCTGGATTCAACCTTAATCAACGTGCAAGGGGCGAATACGTTCACCAACGGCCCAGCTATTGTGCTAGCCGATCGAACAACTCCCAGCGCGCGCCAACACCATAAACATTGGCCCTAAAATAGGTTGGCCACACGGATTTTATAAAACTTAAATTAAATCAACTGCGGCCCTTAACTGCCACAAATCATCTCGGACGCCCAACTTTGCCAGTTGAATTGACCGGCCTAACTCCTATTTTAGGTAGCCAACAAGATGTGGCCATGATCAACGGCCACTCCCCTTCCATAAGCCGCGATCGGCCAAGCCACGGCCTCCCCATATGGCTCCCAAATGATCGTTCAAAAGGGGCTGGTCGAGCCGCTTACATGAATTTTAAGGCAGCCACTAACTGCCGCAAATTATCTCGGCCGTCCAACTTCGCCAGCCAAATTGACCGGCCAAGATTAAATCTTAGGCGACCAATAAGATGTCACCATAGTCGCCTATAGAGACCGACCGGCCTGCCTTCGGCGCGCGTGAATGGCTCCTAGCAGCTTCCTGAAAATGGCTAGTCATGCTCCTTTTAAGACATTAAGCTCCGCGACTGATTTAAGCGAGCTTTATACAACGATTCTTTACATGCATCGATTATTTTTAGCTGCTTTCTTAAAAAGCTTTACATGCATCGGATACATACGATATTTTACGAATATCGGCTTCACAAATAACTTAGTTATTTAACCTAATAGCGTCACATGCTATTCTTTTCGGCAAGTCTCATGACTTAGCTCGTTGGTCTTGCACACAAGACCCACTCAGCAACCTGTTGCATATTTTTCTATAAAAATACTCGAGACATCAAACATGTCACAAACTGGGGGATGTTCATCAGGGTATTGGTCTGGCGGTTTAAAGCGTGCGGCATGCAACACGCCCATTATAAGAAAGTGTCAGGAAAGGCAGATAGTTAGTGGTAGCAGAGAAGTAGTGGGTGTAAACTAACCGTCTTCTCTCATAGTAAGACGTGGTTTCCAGCATTTTTACACGATCCGCACTTCTCCATCACTCAACTACTCCCATTTCCTATGAGATCAGGGTGCATTCAACGATGACTTGTAAAAATAGGTTCCAACCTATTTCAACCAACGACAGAGTTTTGGTTATCAACACAATATCCAGAAGAAAACACTAAAGAACTGATAGCTTACATTCTGCAAGCCAGTTCCATATTCTGATACAAGTCATAAAATAGCCACACCTTCAGAGTTAACCATTCTGATCTCAACACCTTCTTCGCTTCCCTCCATAAGATCAACCCTTCTCCTTCATTTCGTGACCGAAGCAAGACTGGAACGACCATTTCTTGGTTTAGGCCAGAATTGTACAAATTGATCTCTCGAATCTAAAGTACTCCCGTGCAGTGCATTTGTTTAGGGTTTAGATTCGTTTCTCGGCGGCACCCCCAAATTTTCCATTTCCAGTAGAATCAGTTTTCACCCCAAAACACCAGGTAACCGAACAAATGACAGTATTTACAAATGACAGCTTCGCACTTATGTTATGATACCTTGAAGAAGGTGAAACTATTAAAAAGAAAAAGTTACCTCCAAACCTGGTTTTTACTTCACAAGGAAGTGATAAAGAACATAATATGGGGATACTATTGGGACTGGGAATTTGTCAATTGGCTCATGCACGGTATCAGAATAGGGACGTCCTCTGGATATTTGGATGCAAAGTAATCTAACAAAATTTTAGAAGAACATAATTCTAACCCTAAATTAGGTAACTTTCAGAAGTCTAAGGGTCTAGAAACAACCTCTAAGTCGGGTGAAAGATATTGTGAGATAGATTCTTCTAAGAATTTAGACAAATCATCCACTGAGTTATCGATGTATTCTATCAGAATCAAAAAGTCACTACATACCTGATCATCATCAGCATTTAATCTTTGGCATTCTAGAATTCTCATTCTTTGTTCAAAACTAGGCAGTGTGTGTTTTTAATACTTCTCATATATCATTAGAGGCGATTCTTCACTTACCAAATGTGGAGCAGGAACATCCCTATGCCGTGACGCAGTGATATACTCCCCAAGTGTCATTTTAGGTGACGACTTCTGAGAATGTTTACTTCTACGCATATATTCTCCAAGCGTCATCTCATAAGAAGTCATCATCCTCAAAAAGTCCATGAAAAGAAATACTAAAACAAAAAAAACGCATAAAAAGGAAAAAGAAAAACTAAAATGAAATGAAATTACTGTACAAAATAAAAATAAACCTAAAAATTAATCTAAAAACAAGTTCGCGTCTACGGCGCCAAAAATTGATATGATTTTTAATTGTTGTTGTAGTAAATAAGATTCGAACTCTAAGACTTGTGAACATTAAATTTAAAGATTTAATGAAAATAATAAATAAAAGCGAGGGTTACTGGGACTAGGATTCCACCGAATTCATATCATAAGGGTTAATTATTTATTCTTCAGAAATTATCTCTCAATAAATAAAATAACATCGACTCTTATTTTTTCCAAGGTAGATTCTCAAAATATTAGTTATAAATCGTAAGCATGGGACATCAAACATTTAAGCAAGCATGACCCATCAAATAAAATAATAACTAATTAATTCAAATCATAAATCAATTTAAACTAAGTGCAAAAGTCATAAGAAGAATAAAATAATTTTACCCATGTATGAAATTCGGATTCCTCCGTCGACCCAGTGTAGTCGTTTAACTCCTCATATTGTAGACACACTCAAAATTCATTTTTATTGCTCAAATGGTGTTTACAAAGAAGAGAAAAGGAGAAAATCAAATAAAACCGGGAATTTGCAACGTTTATAATCGTTGCAAACCCACTGTTAAAAAGAATAACTGTAAACTGTCTCAGGAAGACACTCTTATCCCTTAAGCATAAACGAAAGTTGTTTTACGACTGTCTTTGTCTGTCTGTTCTTCGTATTCTTCACTATTTTTCTGTTGCTGCTGCAGATTTCTCTGCTGCAATTTTCTCCACTCTGTAGCCTCCCCAATCACTCGATACCCTCTTTGATACACCATCATCCATTATATAACCAACAATACCAATAAATATCGCTCAATCACTCCAAAAATTCTTCCATTACTCGGCAGTAAAGGAAAATATTCTCGAGATATTTTCTTCCCTAATTTATCTTCTCAGGTTGTTTTCTCGTGTCAAAACACTCCAAACACGTTCCATCCTCTTCTCAGACAACAACAAACACGCTACAACCACGTAAAAACTTCCCAAAATAATGAAGAAAATATCCGAGAATAATAACAACCTCTGTTTCATGAGATTCCCACGTATCTTCCTTCTTAGTCGAATCAAAAACCCATACCATCCCTGTTTGGATAAAACATACCCAAATCAAAACAATTCCGAGAGAAAGTCTAACAAAAACTCTCCCGAAATCTTGCCATAAATCTTCGCAGATGAAGGCTAACTTTCCCTGTTTTTCCCGTTTCGCTTCGAACTGATCATCCAGCCAAATCTAATCGATTCTAAATCCCATACCATCTCTGTTACGCTCTAACAGGTCCAGACCAACAAAAAACCGCAATTAAATCTCCTTAAATCATCTCCCAAATCCGATCCAAAATCTGGAGATATTCTCCTCCCTTGTTTATCTGAACTCGATGATTTAGCCAATTCCGGACCAATCAAACACCCATATCATCTTTCTTTATCCATAAAAGGCCTATCCCATGAAAATCAGCTATTGAATCTCTGTAAATTTCGTCCAAAACTTCAACCCTAATTCTGCCAGTGAAGACACGTTTTCCCGCCAAAATCACCAATTCAAAATGGAGAAGATGACCCCCTATCCTGTATAGGTGTGCAAATAGCAATTGGATGCCCCTTAATAACTGGAGTGCCCCTTATCCAAAATGGTGGTTCCTTTAGTAACTGTCCTCCGAGTGCCTTTAGTAATTTTCAGGGTGCCAATAACATTTTTCTGAGGCGTCTCCGACATACTTTTGGGGTGCCTTTAACATATCTTCTAGGTGCCTTCAGTAATTTTCTTCTAGGGGTGGAAATACAACTTTTCGAGCAACATTCTTCACAAGGGCTTATTTCCTAGAAAGGACTTAAAACAAGTTTATTAGTGATAAAATGAGTCCCAGCTAATGTAGTTATGGGTGAAAATGCGTCTCACTTACGTTCTTATCAGTTCGTTCCTTAGTCAACATCGACTCTCCACTACGGATTTTAGTCATCCATTTCTTCAACAATTTCGTACCCTTCTTCACATGATTCCAATTTTAACCACAAGTAAATATATTTTCAATACTTTGTAACAACCCAAAAGTGTAAAGAGAAGACATTTTCTTACCACATTATCCCATAACTTTTTTGCTTCTTCTCCACAAATAGGCATCTCCTTCTGAGCTCTCTTAGCCTCCCTCTCCTTTGACTTCGCCTTCGCCTTCTCAGCACGAGCTTGTTGTTGTCTATTTATTACAATTAGATGACTAATACCTTCATACCACTCTATATAATCTTCGTCAAATGCATTTACATCTTCACCTAAAGGTACACAATCACCTAAAGGTAAGTAGTACCTATTAAGTTCATTCCAATGTCGTACCGTAGGAGTTGGATCGTTTTTTGGGACAAAATAGTTATCAGTGTTCTTTGTTCATTGAACCATCAAATTGAAATTTTCATTCTCCACGTCGGGTACCATTTGGACACAAGAAAGTTGTCTTAGTATTCTCCGTGGATTATACATTGAGTAGCCGTTAGTATACCAAATTGGTCCATAGTAACCCGAGGACAAAGAGAAATACTGCACGTCGACTTCATTTACATCCACATCATCGGGTATGTCGTATGGGTGAAATACCACATCGTTCACCGTCAGATTATCCAATTTCTCCCTCAACGAAATCAACTGCTATCCTTTATACTTCTTATGTGCATCCAAGAACACCCACTTTCCTGTTGTAGGTTCATCATAGGGATAAGGTGACTTTTCTTTAACCAATTTAGGAGAAGGGAAGTGGTCATAGATCCAAACCTATGTAAAAAAACAAAAATATTAACCACGTAGATGAAAATCTAATTGGAAGCACAAAATCTTATCGAATAATTTGCTAATTAATAATGTAGAAGGTCACCTGAATAAGAGTTAAGTAGCCTTCAATTTAAGTTGTATTGATCCTCGACCCTTTGTTCAGCTCTGTTTGAAGAAATACAACCACCCCAGTGGCCCAAGAGTAGTTGTTGACCTCATCGAGGTCCTCCAAAAGCTGTAGATAATGTGTATCAACCCTATTTATAGAAGTGTCGGTAAAAATAACAATTCCTAGCTGATATAACCAATAAGCTGTGACATGGTGCCTAAGCATCTCCTCGTCCATCACAAACTTTCCCTTCTTTACCTTCTTTTTTGAGCCTTCAAATGCTTCCTTCAACTTTACCAAATTGAATTTCTTCACCATCTTCTTCAAGGCTCCATTTTCTTCGTAGGGATTATACTCATTGCTAATTTCAGGTGAAAGGGCGGGGGTACAACAACCACACCCAATATTTTGTTCGGCAATCTGAATAAACAAACTCCAATATACTTTCAAGAGAATCAACTAGACAGTCAGACTCAATCTATAGAAAAGTATATTAAAGAGTTTATATCTCTATTTCACAATGTAATCAGCAAATCAAACAGATAGAAATCTGCGAGCCAGATTATTATGTGAAACAACTTGAACGGTACCAAAGACCAATGTTCAAGGATCAATCAATTTCAATCAACAACCTAAGGTTGGATTTACCAATTGATCGATACAACGCACAACCTGTGATATTTCTATTATATAACAAAATATAATGCGGAAAAGAAATAACACAGACACCATAAGTTTGTTAACGAGGAAACCGCAATTGCAGAAAACCCCCGGGACCTAGTCCATCTTTGAACACCACACTGTATTAAGCCGCTACAGACACTAGCCTACTACCAATGAACTTCGGATTGGAATATAGTTGAGCCCTAATCGATCTCACACTGATCAAGGTACAGTTGCCCTCCTTACGTCTCTGAACCCCAGCATGATTCTACGCACTTGATTCCCTTAGCTGATCTCACCCACAACTAAGAGTTGCTACGACCTAAAGTCGAGACTTGATAAACAAATATGTCACACACAGAAAAGTCTATTGGAATAGATAAATCTGTCTCCCATAGAAATACCTGCGAGTTTTGTTCCATCTTTTGGTAAATCAAGGTGCACAGGAACCAATTGATAAACCAGACTTATATTCCCGAAGAACAGCCTAGTATTATCAATCACCTCACAATAATCTTAATTGTATGGTAGAGAAACAAGATATTATGGAATCACAAACGATGAGACGAAGATGTTTCTGACTACTTTTTATCTTTCCTATCAGAGAATCAATCTCGAGCAAATCTTAGAGAAGATAGTACTCAATACGATAAAACAGGGCAAGATCAGACCACATAACTACAAAGAAAATAGTTGGGTCTGGCTTCACAATCCAATTGAAGTCTTTAAGTCGTTAACCTATAGGGTTTCGTGAAAAACCTAAGGTTAAAGGAGAACCGACTCTAGTCACAACTAGTATCACACAGAAGGTGTGGGGATTAGGTTTCCCAGTTGCTAGAGTTCTCCTTTATATAGTTTTCAAATCAGGGTTTGCAATCTTAGTTACCTTGGTAACAAAGCATTCAATATTCACCGTTAGATGAAAACCTGATTAAACCCAAGCTAATATCTTTCAACCGTTAGATCGAACTTAGCTTGTTATACACAAATGAAATGTACCCTCATTTAGGTTTATGTAACCGTACCTATACGTGTACACTATGTTGGCTCAACAGTAGTTAACCGAGGTTAGCTATATGAACACTTTCATATCAACCTTATTTATCTTAACCATAACTAGTTTAAATGACTCAAATGAAACTAGTTAAAGAGTTGTTCAATTGCTATATTCACATAGAAGTATACAAGAACACAATTGAAGCAAAATTGGTTTGATTCACTCGAATCAATTCATGAACATTATAGCCATGGTTTGCAAAGAATGCATTCCTTATTATATAAATGTATTAGTTCATGTTACAACCGATTTTTGAACTTTAACCACTCAAGTATGCAAACGGGTACGCATACTTGAAGTAGCCGGACCAAGTTTGGTTTTCGCCAGTATGCGAACGGGTACGCATACCTCCAAACCCAACAGAATTTTCCGGTCACAAACCTTACGCCAGTATGCGTACGGGTACGCGTACTTAGGTTCTCGGACTTCTCAAACCAACAGGTACGCATACGGGTATGCATACTATGGTTCCCGGACATGGATCACATATATGCAAGAGTGCACAACATGTTTATAATCCAATGTTGGTTAAGTGTTCTAAACTCTATTTCAATCATTGAAACATTCTTAGAGGATGACAATAGCCGTTTTCACACACTATTAGCATCAAAGCAATTTTCAAGTTATTGAAATAATCATAACAAAACATTCCAAGTCTACACCAAATGATTGTATCACACAAACCATGTAAGATGTTACTCGGCGATTTTCACATGATCATCTTTTGACTTTCGTCAAGAATTTAAGATGAACTTTGTTGAAGTGAAAGCTTACCATCACATATTTCGAGAAATATATAAGCGAGTTAAACTCAGCTCGAAATCTCAAATGTGCATAGTCGAAACTATATAGTAATACGACTTTTGTCTCAATATAGGAGATAGAGTAAAAATAGACTTTCCAAGTGATAGATGAGTTTCAATCTCCACATACCTTTTGTTGATGAAGTTCCACAAGCTCTCCTTAGTAGTTATTCGTCTTCAAATGATGAACCCCGTGAAGTCTAAAGCTCAACTACACAATCTATCCTAGTCCGAGACATTACTATAAGTAGACTAGAAATCAAGACTTATAGTTTTGATCACTAACATTGACAAACAAGCTTGAGATAGCAATGCTTGCGAGTTCGACCGAGCATTGCTCTAACATTAGGCTCCTTCACAGAACGTCTAAACTCACATCGGGCCTTTCTTGCATCCCATCCTAGACACTTTAGAGCCAATGCTTCAAGAGATTCATAACGCATCGATGGGTTGTAGCCTTCTCGAAGACATTTACCTTCCACTGGTAGGATGGTGATTCTCATGCAATCATTGGGAGTAATTCCCATCTCGCCAAATGGAAGATGCATGGTAGCTGTCTCCGGATTATTTCTCTCAGGAAATGCATATACGCCAACAACGTCAAATTCCTCATGTGAGAAATTAAGGCCTTCCATAACACACATTCTTTCACCTTCGCCTAAAACTCCTCACACTCAAGGTTAAGATCCCATGTGGACGCCTTTTGACGACAAATAAGACGAACTCTATCATTATGATCCTACAAAAAGAGCATCACACTATTAATACTTGACGAAACATATGTCCAATTTTTATTTTTTTTTAGTTTGTTAAGAATACCTTTGTCGCATAGATCTTTGCAGCCCATGAGTGTTTGTAGCCAAACAATGTTTCCCCTCCGTCATTTGGAGTACCATAAGTTGGGCTCTTGTGTGACAAGCATAAATCATCAGGAGGAATGTGTGAATATCTAGGACCAGGCGGCTTCGGCTTATTTTTCTCTTTAACATGAACAATTTCTCGAATTTCTTGTTCTTCAGCCTCTTCATCTTCTCCAGAGTCATCCTCTTCTTCCTCTTCATCCCCTTCCTCTTGTCCTTCTTCTTCTTCGGACTCTTTCTCTCTTTCTTCTTCGGACTCTTTATCTTCTTCTCCTTCTTTTCCTTGTCCTTGTTCTTCTTCCTCTACATCTTCAACCTCTTCATCTTCCTCTTCATCCTATACATCTTCATCCTCTTGAATTCATTGCTCTTCATTTCCTTGATCTTGTTCATCATCTTTTTCTTCTTAAACAACATGATCAATTGTATTATCCATCACCTCTTCATTGACATCTTGGATTACATTACGAACATTCTCTTGGTTGACTTCCGGTAACGATCCCCCTCCATGTTTAACATTTTTGGCACCACGGTTTCAGAAATCTAAATGTATTCTACCACGAGGGGTGGGAGTTTTCAAATCCTCATCTAGGTGTGGATTAGATCTTTTTCCTTTGTCCTTAATGAATGAAAACCAAAGTATTAGTTAAATAGAATAGAATATTGTGTTATCAAATAAAATAGAACTAAAGAATGAAGTTAACACAACATTTAGAGTCAACAGACAAATGTTCGGTTACCTCGTATAAAATGCGAGGTAACCGAACCAAATATTTAGTTATTACTATTAGAGCACTGCTCGGTCGAACTCGCAAGCGTTGCTATCTCAAGCTTGTTGTCAATTTTAGTTGCCAAAACTACAAGTCTTGATTTCTAGTCTACTTATAGCTAAGTCTCGGACTAGGATATAAAGTGTAGTTGAACTCTAGACTCCACGACGTTTATCATACAAAGACGAAGAACTACTAAAGGAACTGGTGGAACTTCATCGACTAAAAGGTATATGGAGACTTGAACTTATCTATCACTCAAAAAGTCTGTCTACTCTATCTCCTATCTTGAGACAAAAGTCGTATTGCTATATAGACTTCGATTATACACATTTGCTATTTCGAGCCGAGTTTATCTCGCTTATCTTTTTCTCGAAATATGTGTTGGTAAGCTTTCGCTTTGGGAAAGTTCATCTTTACAAGTGACAAAAGTCATGTTGGTTATTTCAATATCTTGAAAATTGCTTTGATGAAAAATAGTGTGTGAATAACCTCTATTTAACATTCTCTAAGAATGTTTCAATGATTGAAATAAAGAGTTTAGAACATGTAACCATCTTTGGATATAAGAATATAATGTGTTCGCGCATTAGTGTATAAGTCCAAAACCGGTAACAAAATGTATGCATACTTGTGTGTGTACTAAATGGTTGATGGAGACTGGGTAAGTATACGTACCCGTATGCATACTGGCGGAGTTCACGTCCGTGAATTTCTGCTGAGTTTGGAAATCAAAACCAACTCAATCCGGTTACCTAAGTATGCGTACCCGTACGCATACTGGCAGAAAGTTCACGTCCGTGCTGAGTTTGGAAACCAAAACAAACTCAAATCCAGTTACTTAAGTACACATACTTAAGTGTGTTACTTTCTAAAATTGGTTTATTCGTGAACTTAAATTTATATAAACTAAGGAATGCATATTTGCAAACCGTGGCTATAAAGTTAATGAATCGATTCGAGTGAATCAAAACCGATTTTGCTTCGATTGTGTCTTGTATACTTCTATGAGATCTAAGCATTTGAACAACTCTTGAACTAGTTCATTTGAGTCATTTGAACTAGTTATGGTGAAGATGAATAAGGTTGATATGAAAGTGCTCATATGGCTAACCATTTGGTTAACTACCGTTGAACCAACGATTTATACACATTTAGGTACGGTTACACAAACCTAAATGACGTATATTTCATTTGTATATAACAATCTAAGTTCGATCTAACGGTTTACAGATATTAGCTTGAATCTAATCAGGTTTTCATCTAACAATGAATATTGAATGCTTTGTTCCCAAGGTAACTTAGATTGCAAACCCTGATTTGAAGACTATAAAAAGGAGAACTCTAGCAACTGGAAAAGTTAATCCCCACACCTCTTGTGTGATACTAGTTGTATAAGCTAGAGTCGATTCTCCTTTAACCTTAGGTTTCTACCGATACCCTATAGGTTAACGACTTGAAGACTTCATTGGGATTGTGAAGCCAGACCGAACTATTTTCTCTGTAGTTGTGTGATCTGATCTTGTTGTTTCTATCGTATTGAGTACAATTGTAAAATTGGCTCGAGATTAATTTCTCCGATAGGCAAGATACAAAAGTAATCACAAACATCTTCGTCTCATCGTTTGTGATTCCGCAATATCTTATTTCGCTAGTCGATTAAGATTATTGTATGGTGATTGATAATTCTAGGCTGTTCTTCGGGAATATAAGTCCGGGTTATCGATTGGTTCCTGTTCACCTTTATTTATCAAAAGACAGAACAAAAACTTGTAGGTATTTCTATGGGAGACAGATTTATCTATTCTTGTAGACTTTTCTGTGTGATACAAATTTGTTTATTAAAGTCTTCGACTTTGGGTCGTAGCAACCCTTAGTTGTGGGTGAGATCAGCTAAGGGAATCAAGTGTGTAGTATCCTTCTGGGATCAGAGACGTAAGGAGCGCAACTATACCTTGGATCATTGTGAGATTGATTGGGGTTCAACTACAGTCCAGACCGAAGTTAGTTTGTAGTAGGCTAGTGTCTGTAGCGGCTTAATACAATGTGTGTTCAATCTGGACTAGGTCCTGGGGTTTTTCTGCATTTGCGGTTTCCTCGTTAACAAAACTTATGGTGTCTGTGTTATTTCTTTTCCGCATTATATTTTGTTATATAATTGACATATCACAGGTTGTTTGTTGAATCAATCAATTGGGAAATCCGACCTTTGGTTGTTGATTGAATTGATTGATACTTGAACATTGGTCTTTGGTACCGTTTAAGTTAATTTCTCTTGTATTCAATTAGACTCGTAGATTTCTATTTGCTTGAGTAAGTATTGAATCAAGAAATTGAGATATAACTCTTTGATATACTTTTTATTAAGATTGAGTCTGACTGTCTAGTTGATTCTCTTAAAAGTATATTAGAGTTAGTCCATACAGATTGCTAAGCGAATTATTGGGTGAGGTTGTTATACCCCCACTTTTTCAATTACCAGACTAAAGTTTGGTTACCTGATACAAATTTCGAGGTAACCGAACTACATATACCAAAGTTCGGTTACCAAAAACATTTATCGAATAAACCGAACTCAGTGTTTCCTTTTAAACAATGAGTTCGATGACGATTTTTTTTTTGCGAGCTCACCAAACTATATAGTTTGGTTACTAGACATTAGACTACCTTACTGAAGTGTTCTTATTTTTAGAAGTTCGGTTACCAAATATAGGATTTGACCAAAAATCTCCTAGCCGAAATGTTTACTGTAACTACCATTTTCAATGAGTTTTGATGATTTCTAATCGATTTCTTCAACAAAAAATGAATTAAAAGGAATGGGTATGAAGGAAGTTACCCACGGATTTTCATTCTACTCGAATCGGACTTCTTTTTTCCTGTTGGATGCTTGATTTGGTCACTCAACTTTGCTTCAAGTTGTTTATCAATTTGAAATTGATTTTGGAGATTCGCTATATGTGCGAGTCCCGGACCCAATCCTGGAGTTCTTTGAGTCTGCTTGGAATGCATTGTTTATAAATAATTGATTAATCGACGATGAATTTTTTTTCGAATCGACGATTAACGACGATGTCTACGAAGAAGAAGAAAAGAAAAAGATGAAGATGAAGAGAAAAAGATGTTTTTGTTTTAAAACTGAAATAAATCGGTTGGGTTTATTTAGTGGGTTATTAGGATTAGTTATAATCTTAATTAGGATGAGAGCAGATTAGTCTTCTCTAATCTTTAGGACACCCCTTAAAAATGTAAGGTAGATGTTCTTATCACTTAATAGCCCCCCTCTAAAATGGAGTAGTCCCAAAAAAACGGTTCTTTTCATAAAGCTTGCAGAACTAGCCCATTGTCCAAAAGTTAAGAAAAATGGTTCGCCCTCCTAGTGACCTAGTTTGTTGTACAGGCACCAGCAGACAAAATATGGAAGTTGTGGTAATCCAAGAATATATCCCTTAATGAGATATCTTGTGTTTCTTGTGTTACTTCTCACTATCCCTTACTATTTGCATTACATTGATCATTTATGCTACAAGAACATGCTCCAAAATGAAAACTAAATTTCGTATGTGTTATTCTTGTTTGAAATCAACCAAATTTCAAAGTTCTCGAACCAACAATGGTAAAATAGTGAAGTTACTTCTTAAACAACAGTGAAATAAGTTCCAATGTAATAAAACAAAAACATTGCCTCAATAAAAAAAAATCATGTTATTTTCCCAAAGCGCACAAAAAACAACTGGAAAAACATGGCTAACAATCCAATAGAAATGTACATGTATGATTCAAAAAACAAATGTAAATGTTCGGACCCAACAATGCAGAACAATGTTGAACCTGTGATGTATGGATGATGGGACAAATGTCAGGACTCAGAACTCACAGTTTGTATTTTTTTTCCGAACAGTCGTATGTAGTCAACAACCCCATTGGATGGTCGAACCGTGTTTATTGAACATTTTGAATTCGAAACCTTGTATTCAAAATCTTAATCGTATCCATATAAGCAGCATAGTATTTTCTTCATATAAAGGAATTACATTAATCGATTAATTGATTTCACCTACCGGGGTAACATTATACATACTAGGAATTAGCTCTATGTAATACGAATTGAACATCATTCTGTGAATTTCAATATTTGTTTCTTACATTTCTGGTGTTACATTTTAATTTTAGTTGTTATTTAATCTTGTTTTCATAATTGGTTTGTTCAACTTCATTAATCCTTGAACACATTAAAAAAAAAAACATTTTCTCTCGTCAAAGATTTTCTCCCGTTTCCAGTGAAATGACTAAGTTAGCCCTCCATTTTTTCACATGCATACTTATTTGTTGATTTGAAGCAGATCATGGGTAGATACAAGCTTCTCTTTTCTCTTCTTTCTTATTCTCCCCAAATCGAACATTGAAAACCCAGCTCCTTTCTTCTTCGTCCCTAAATAAAACCACACACAATATTCGACTCCTAAGTTCTTAGGATTTCAATCGGATATTTAAAAAAAAAAACCTAGTTCAATTCGGGGAATTTCAATTGTCTAACCTACCTTTACATAGATTTCACAATCAAATTAAGTTTTGAACGCTGAATAAGACTCTGAATCAGATTGTAAAGGTAGGATTTTCACGATTCCAAAAAAACCGAGATAATGTGGTGTTATTCTCAATATAGACTACTTTGATCAAGATAAACCATTTTATGCTTTCAAAAGAACGATTTTTCTTGGACAGTATTTTAACAAATAAAAAACAACCAGGAAGAACTGAATTGATTAAAACTGTGTTATCTGCTTTTGCTATCTATCAAATGCAGCGCATCACTTTTCCTAAACATATTTTGGATAAAGTTGATAAATTGCAAAGAGATTTTTTATGGGATAAGAAAGATAATAACAATTGTGTTTATACCAAAGCTTGGAGCAGTGTTTGCATTAGCGAAAATTAAGGTGGTCAGGGAATTAAAAACCTACACAATCAGAACCTTACTCTTATTAACAAGCTGGCCTGGAGGCTAATTGAAAATGAAAAACATTTGTGTGTGAAGATTCTAAAACATAAATATTACCCAAAAACCAATCGTCTCAAGAAATCTAGGAAAACACGTGTTTCCTGGATTTTGAGAAGTATTAGAAAAAGGTCTAAACTACATTAAAAATAATCACATCTGGCATTTTTTTGATCCTTTTGAGAACTAGAATATGTCAATTATATCTGAATACGTTGACCCCCAGTACCATAATAAAATTCTTTCTATGATGGTAAACATAATTGAATATGTAAGATCAAATGAAAATCTACTGTGATAGGTTAAGTAACAACTAATTTTGCTTATAAATTCATCACCAATTATAAAAAGGATAATGATGTTGCACATTTTTGGAAACAAACTTGGAACCTTAGCATTATCCCAAAGATACAATTTTTTTTCTGCTGGAAAATTGTATCCAGAGTACTTCATATGTCTAAAAGAATTTGTTAGAGCACTGCTCGGTCGAACTCGCAAGCGTTGCTATCTCAAGATTGTTTGTCAAGTTTAGTTGATCAAAACTATATACTTGATTTCTAGTTTACTTATAGTTATGTCTCGGATTAGGATAAAATGTGTAGTTGAGCTTTAGACTTCACGACGTTCACCAATTGAAGAAGAAGATCTACTGAGGAGCTTTGAAAAACTTCATCAACAAAAGGTATGTGGAGACTAAAACTTATCTATCACTTAGAAGTCTATTATATTCTATCTTCTAATGAGACTAAGTCGTATAGCTATATAGACTTTTACATTATACACATTTGATATTTCGAGCCGAGTTTATCTCGCTTATTTATTTCTCGAAATACGTGTTGGAAGCTTTTTGCTTTAGCTATGTTCATCGTATTCTTGACAAGTTTAGTTGGAAACAATTTATTTGTTGGAAACTAAATATTAAGTCAAAAGATGATCATGTGAAAATTACCTTGAACATCTTATATGATTTGTGTGAGACAGTTATTTGATGTTAGCTTGCAAAGTTTCGTATTGATCATTCGATCACTTGAAGTTTACTTGAAGCTAATGGTATGTGTGAGATTACCATTGTCGTCTTCTAAGGATGTTTTAATGATTGAAATAAGAGTTTAGAACAATTACCCATGTCTGGATACAACACGATATGCATATCAATTATGCGAACTGTATTGTGATGATTCAGGTCCGGAACTCTTGTTTGCGTACCTAGTATGCGAACGGATTTACCTGAGAAGGTCTGGAACTCTTGCTTGCGTACGGGTTTACCTGAGTTGTGTCCGGAGCAGTTGTTCGCGAACTGGGTTTACGAACGGCTTGACTAGGCCAAGGTCCATAGCTGCTGTTCGCGTACCTAGTTTGCGAACACAGTGGTTAAGTTATAAAATCGGTAATGTTTGATTCTCATACTCATGAACTAAAACATTTATGATTTAAGAAATGCAAATTAACTTTGCAAACCGTGGCTTAATGTTCATGAATTGATTCTTGTATAAGTACTTTGTACGATCACGAATCAAACCGATTTTGTTTCAATTTGTTCATGAATATTTCTATGAGATAGTGAATAATTGAACAACTCTATTTGAAACACAATTAAATTTATCTGATTATCTATCATGATTGATTGATCATCATATTTGATCTAGAAGTGTTAGATGAATATGGTTAAGACAAAAGTGTTCATATGGCTAACTTCGGTTAACTGTTATTGAGCCAACCCAATATACACGTTTAGGTATGGTTACCCATATCTAAATATAAGTATATTTCATTTGTGTGTAACAAGCTAAGACCATCTAACGGTGGAGATTAATTGCTTAATTTCTAAGCAGACTTAGCTTGAATCTTAAATCTGGAGTTCATCTAACGGTGAATATTGAATGCTTTGTTACTAAGTTATCTTAGCTTTGATTGTAAGCAACCCTGATTTGATAGGCTATATAAGGGATAACTCTAGCAAATAGAAAACCTAATCCCGACACTTTCGTGTGTCCTAGTTGTAAACTAGAGTCGATTCTCCTTTAACCTAGGTTTGCCAA